>JANRGW010048045.1:0-33242 GCA_024733675.1 Psilopsiagon aymara
AATGTAAAACTAAAATGGGGGGGGGGGGGGAAATGATAAACAGAAGTGATGTACAATTGCTCAGCACCCACCAACCAATGCTCAGACAGACCGCAGCAGTGATCTGTGCCTTCTGGATGATGCCCCTCAGTTTATATGCTGGGCATGATGTGCTGTGGTATGGAATATCCCTTTGGCCAGTTTGGGTCAGTTGTCCTGTCTCTGCTCCATCCCAGCTTCCAGGGCCCTTCCTCACTATCATAACACGAGAGACTGAAAAGTCCTTAAGTCCTTGACTGGAGTAAACATTACTTAGCAACAACTAAAACATCAGTGTGTTATCAGCACCGTACCCATTCTAAAGCCAAAACACAGACCTGCACTACCTACTAGGAAGGAGAAAAAATAGCTATTACAGCTGAACCTAGGACAGTAGTCTCAAGGATTTTGAAGGAAAAAAAGGTATTGAAGTTATGAAGAGGGCAAGCGCCAATGTTAGCAATACCACAACAGACCGATTTTTTAAAAGGCAAAATGTATACAGTTTGTTAATCAAAGCCTTCTCTAAGTAAAAGACCTTTTTCCCCCTAGCAGCACATCAAACTAAAATTACGTAAAACTGGAATGTGTGTTGATATGCTTTTCTATTTGTCAGATATCTAAGTGAATGTCTGTGTTCTGTTATGCTGCAAACAGCCCCTGTGCATCAACATCGCCAGGTAAGGGTAATACTGAAAGTGACACAGGTCAGGTAAGTACCTTTCCACCCACACATACATAAAGACATCAGAGCAGGTGTGTTCTCCTTTTTGTAGCTGAAGCCATTTCATTTCCTCACCAGCAGTTACTTGCCACACACTTGTCACAGACATAGGGCCATTCCATGCATTGGAGTAATGCTTTAGGCCATGCTTGTGTTTTGAGTAAAAGGCCGATCATAACAATACAAGGGCTCACCTCCACTGTTTCAGTCACGTTTTGCTCAATACTATGATATTATGATGGCTAGGTTCCCTACGTTCTTGGGGAAAAATGGGACAATAACTTCCAGCCTGACAGTATTTCAGTTAGTTTCTCTGCTTTTATTAACAAGCATATAATATTAATTGGCAAAACACTGGATACAAGCTTCACTATCATAAAATCAAAACATTAAGCAATAATCCCCAACGGCTATTCAGACAAAACTAGCCACCAATAGTACAAAAATTACACAGCAACACAAAGCATAAAAAATTGTAAACTTTCAAATGAAGCTAAGCCAAAAATACGGTTTTACACTGTGACAGTCCCAGAATCTTTATTATGCCACATATGAGGATAAAGGCTTAGTGGTTGCACTGGCTTATTGTCCCTTAACCATAAAATCTTGAAATCTTGTTGCAGGAGGAAAGAACAAACTCTCCTTTTGTCCAGGTAAATCACTTGAATGTAATATTCCACTAAACCAATGCTTTAGTTTCAAACTAAAAGAAAAAAAAAAAAATGTGGAACATCAGTACTCAAAAATCCTTCCTTCAGTCTAACCATTCACAAGAATGACCCCACTGCTTTCTGCAGAACTGTTGAAGCTATTCATGAAGTTGTCAATGTAAGTTTTCATAGAATTTGATATTTAGTTCCCTTCTTACCACTAGGATCTTCTCAGGTCACTGTGGCTTCAAAAGATTTCTAAGAAGCTCTAAGGATGATCAAGCATGGATCAAATAGCAGGACCAGAGCTTTAGTCTGTCTACAGATGAAACTCTTAACTCCATAGCAAAAATTACTGCTGACTTGCGACAAGACACAAGTTCCTAGAAAGCATCTGTACCAATGGCAAGTTTTGATTACAGCAGAGATTGAAGCTCTGTTCCATGTTTCTTCATGTTTTTCCCATTGCAACTTCTTAGTTCAACAACAGATCTCAAGACCTTCGTTTGAAGTTAATTATAGCTTATGTAGGGATTCTAGTGTATGGGACAATCTTTTGCCCTGCTGCCACCTTCAGGCAGAAGTGTAGGTGGCATCAACATTTCCACTGAAACATCCAAACCGATTACCTGAGGAAATACAGAAACTTAATTTCTCTGTACAGTCAAGTCTTCTGTACAAAATATATTTTAAGTACTTAGTAAGATTTATCTCGCTGATGTACAGATTGGTTGGCTTTTTCCTATTATCTTTAGCTCAATGGTAAGATGCTGAATTCTGTAAAACAGGCTAGTTGTACAGTTTTGTTAATCATCCAGTAGAAAAAAACCTCAATCTCCTACGACTACGTTATAAAGACAATAAGAGCCAGATAAGCTTTTAAAGGCTCATAGCCTATTGGAAAAAAAATAGCACCATTATATCTGTGGTCTGATACTTCTTACGGTCCAATATCCCCAGAGGTGAGTGTTGTGTATACTATTGCACAACCAATAAAAACAAATATTCCTAGGTTTGATGGTACACAAATATACCAGACATAACAATGGCACAAAGCATCTTCAGATAGGCTGCAAGTCTTGCTGATTGCTTCCACAATTCACATTAAAGTTTCTTGCAAGATCATTTATTTTAAAATATTGCTGACAGACAGTTCTTGTACTTACAAATTTAAACCCCACACTTCACTCAGAAAATAAAAAAACCAAACCAAACCAAAAAACCCAATTAAAACAAACAACAAACCAAAAACTACAAATCAAGAAACAATCCCCCAAATCACAGATCCAAATAAAAGACCCCATTTGAACAACTCAGAAAAGCCATCTACATTCCTTTTAAATTTAACGGTAAGTAGATGCGACATTTACAATTTAAACATATGCCTAACAAATGCATGTTTCAAACCTATTGCACAAAAGCATAAATAATGCTTTTTATCCATACAGAACAAAACCAAACAAAAGCTACTCAAACTCAATGTAAAAGGAAGAAGCTTGTAAAAACATCTTACAATTTCATTTTATATGCCCGTAAATAAAGCTGGACCATTGAAAGAAAAATACTTGGATGGTAAAATAAGACAGAAGGCTTAAAATAGAATAAATAATTTTATAAAGTTAAAATTTAAAACCCCCCAATCTTATTTAAATTCAATATTATATATTCTGTCTGAATTATCTATTTTTAATGAAACTACATTTAATGAGACTCTGAGCCTGGGTGATTTATCAGTCTCATTGCTGCTGAGGATAATGCAACAAGATACTTCTCTACTGCTATTATTTACCAGCAGAAGCAATTGTGATGACTACTTCACTGTAATGGCATCTTCACAAAAGCCAAAATAAACTAACTTGACCTCACGAGGACAAAGAGATATCTATGCTGAGTCTTAACTCTGAAAAGTATTAGACTTGTTTTACCCAATATAATCTTGATATAAACTAATTGTCTCTTAGGCTTCACAGAAGTGAAACAAGTCTCTGACCCTAGGACACCTCCCTCTGACCTCCATTTAATTGCACTGTAGTCTTTTAGTAAGGCTAAAGGAAATAAACATATAGTCCAGACATAGTCACAGTTTCTGTAGCAAATACATTGTGACATGTGATTTAGAAAAATAACTGGGTGGCTTTTTGTTTGTTTGTTATTTTTATTTTTCTTCTTTTACTGGTGAGGTTTTATCAGATTAAGCACATTGCAAAAGCAGTAACACACAATTATGAGTAAAAAAAACAGGTGCAGGCAGGGGGTTGGAACTGGATGATCTTTAAGGTCCCTTCCAACCCAAACCATTCTATGATTCTATGAATACTGGCTTGAATGTATGTATCCATACAGGTATAAGCAGAGTTTTCAATATATTGGTAGCACCATAAAAATTCAAGTGATTCTGAAGGTGGTTATAAACTTTCAACTATATGTTCTATACTGTAGATTGTTACAGCAAGAAATAGATTTGAAAGACTTGTGAATTTACATGTTTGTAACTGATTTCTCAGCTGCACAAGTGAAGTACAGGAAAGTACTAAAATCCCAGTGTGCTTCAACAGCACCATGTCAGTAATCATTGTACAAAGTTTCTGCAGTACACACACTCTGAGACAAGCAGATCTCACATATAAATATATATATTTGCTTTTATATATATATATCCTGATTAAGTCAGTTAAACAGAATGCTTTAATTTTATGTCTACATCAGGTACAGCGAGTGTCTGTATACTCAGGGTGCACTGAGGGAGCACACTTACACCCCTGTTTATAATCGCAGTGCCTCAGTGGCTAAAGAAAGTCCTTATTTACAGTAGGACAATTAACAACCACAGAAACACCTCCAGAAGGCCTAGTATGTCAGTTTGTGCACACATCCATACCACCTGTATTCACTGTTTCATGAAAAGATTAGAAAAAATGGTAGACTCATTATCTCATTTGATCTTTTCTGCCAGTTCAAGTAAAGTTAAAGATGGGAAAAAACAAAAAATACCCAAAACATATGCAATTCAGTACACAAACAGTAAGACAAAACCAGAGCGAAGCTGGATCCCATTGCTCATATGAATGGACACCATTCCCCACCTGCCTTCCCAACCCAGCTAAACCCAGCTGTAGAATTCTGCACAACCCAAATTCAAATGAAGCTATCCCAGATTCGCATCTGCAAGGACAGCAGCACTTTTTGGCCTTTGTGTAGTTCTCTCTTCAATCTGCACAGTTCAGTAAGCTCCCTTTCATTCTCTGGTCACACACTTTTTGATTTCCTTCCCGTTGACATCTGTGACTGCAATTAAAAATGAGGAACCCTGTTTTGAAACACAAACAGAAGTTGGAGTATCCCCTTTGCAGCAGCAGAGGACTGAAGACTCTAAAGAAAGATAGAGTCTTTGGGACACATGCTTTGGAACATGGTGCTTTTTCTCTTCATGAGTTTTCAGAGGATTTAAAACGCTTGGATAAACATTCTGCAGTATCAAATTCCTGTTATCAAATAGCAAGTAACACTTTCTAGCAGAAAAGGGGAAGGAGCACAGCTAGAGGAAGCAGGACAGTTACAGACAAACTTGTTTCCTTACCCAAAGACAATTTATATTAAAAAAAAATAAAATAAAATACAGGCTTTAATAATAGGAATAGCAACAAGCATTTTCAGCTCACTGGAAAACTCTTCCAAAAATTAGAAGGTTAATGATTTCCAGCTGTCAATAACATGGCATAGCCTGTTTTCAGTGACTTGACACTTATGCCAGACAAACATTCTATCCTACTATATATGCTGTATCACAATGTATGCAGCTTGCAGAAATCACTTTCAGACACTTTTTCTGAAAAGCCAACTACCTCAAAAAGCCTTGCAAAAAGTGCTGTGAACCCTGCTAAATGCTATTGAGGGTGCATTCTATAACATATATAGTTAAATGTGTGTACAGATGTATGCATACATGCATGCATGTGTATTACCTTGCATCCATTAGTGCAGATGCAAACAAAATTATCAGTTAAGGCCAGAAGGTGCTAACATAATTTTGTCTGACCATCCCCAAAACAGTTAGGAACTGCGCTAACACTATGGTTTCATAAAAAAACAGGTAAAGGAAATATAAACCTGCTCAAAATGATCTGAGGAATTCTTACTAAATGAAATGAAACTTGCGATATCACCCAAAGTACCCCAAGAGCCAGTGCTTCTATAGCTAGTGAGAGCAAATTCTCTCTAAATTAAAAACTGATTTCTGCAAGCCACAATTCATAAGAAATGTTTTGGGGTGGTTTTTTAAAGTTCACAAATCTAGCACTTTTGACTATTAGCCATTATGTGCTGCAATTTATGCCACAGCAAAATATCAGGGCACGTTAAAATTAATTGAAATAATTTCTATTAATCTTACCAAATCAACATGCATCAGGGAGTATCAAAACTTTACTAAAACACAAAGCAAGGGAGAGCAGTACCTGGGAAAATGAAAAACTTACTGATTTCCCAGATTTTTAGAAGTTTCAATGCAGCATAATAAATTATCACCATATCATTAGGTATTTTCAATGGTCTACAGAATAACTTGAATAAAGCCAATGCAATCAGGCATACTATATAAGACAATAACACTTTGCAAAAATATAGTTTTTAAAGATTCAGAATGTGAAAAGTAACTAAATGCAACTTGGTGTCAAAAGCAACATTTTTAAATCACTCCACAACATTCTAACTTATTTCTGTGTAACTGTAAGAGATAAATCAGGCTGAGCTACATAGAACTGTGAAGTGCTTTCAGTATCTGTAAACTTAGTGCTGGTAGTGTCTTGTTGAGTTGCGACTTACTTCTTCTGTACAAAAAAAGTATAAATATTTTCTGTTCAGAATTCTTGGTAGTACATCCGTAGAAGAAATAATCAGAAGGACAGTCCACTATGAAAGCCCTACAGTCTTCTAAATTTATTCGGCTGGTTTGTGTCATGTGATTAGTGATGCACTAAGAAGGTGCCAGATGATAGTCTCTGCAAAAAACTCTGTCCAGAAGGACAATAAAGTTCTCTTACAGCAAGTCCATTTTGGGTCTGTAGTGTAGCAGTAATGGTGCTTTCTGCAAGACAGAAATATCAGATAAGTTCAGAAATAAAATCGGAAATAACTGCTCGGTAGGCAAAACTTCTGTTTCATAAAGTAAAGCTTAAATGATCAGAGTAGCTATCTGCCCTGTCAAAAATTCAAACACAAAATGCAATCTCATCAATGAAGCTCAACCAAGAGATGAAGAATCCTTTTGCTTTTTTGTCTCAGGACCTGATCTGTTTAACTCACAAAACCCATTCTCATTAAGGGAGAAATGCAGATGTCTAGAAAGCAGCATAAGAGCACATGGTAATTCACATCACACAGCTCTCACATGATTCCTCTTCTGTGAGTGTGTTCACTGCTTTTTTTCATGAACAGGTAAAACTTCTACCATCCACAACATCCTGCATGAAGGAGATCTGTGACTCATGTCAAGAACTGCTTCCTCTTGTCTGTTCTAGACCTCCCACCCTCCAGTTACATTTTACATCCCCCACCTCTTTCACTTGACAAACAGTTGTGTAGATTTCCATGATCAAGGCAAATAACAGATTTGCAGAGATGCACAATTTGATTCTTCTATGCCAAGACAAAAAAACAATTCCCTGCTCCCACCTGCACCTCTTTTAGATATGCATCAAAACCCATCAAGTGGTTTTACCTCAGTGTACACTGTAAACTTTGACTGCGCCACTTGTCCTCTTAGCTCAAACATCCCCAAATACACATACACTGACTCCACAGGTGTGACATGAGTCCTAAGTGTTCAATTTTGCAATTCATTCTTACACTTATTTTACTTGAGCTGTAATTATTAATGTGATAGCTTATACTCAGAATGAATGGTCCAGTGTTTACTATTCAGTCTGAAGGAAGTTGTTTAAAGAAACCAAAACAAGCAACTCAACGATGTACATTTTTAACCCTCTTGTTTATGCCTACTAAATGGTACTAGAAGTTTCCTTAACTAAGGCAGAAAAGCACTGCAGTTAGTGCCTCCACTTTAGAAGTAAAAGAGACTTCTTGAGGTACAGAAGAGAACTGTGCTGAAATTTGCTGCCTTTTCTGCATCACAGTTGATTTCCCCACCTACATGGATTAAAACCAGTTTCACCTAAAATAGATAAAAATAATACTTTCTTGTGGCTTCCAATTCCTTTGCCAGACTTGATAACAATTTTGACAGTTGAGGCACTGTTCTCTTTTCCCTTGCAATCAATACATAATTCTTTTTTCCTTCATTTTCCTGGAAACAAAAATCAATACTTGGTGTTCAGGGATGCTGTACTAGATACTGATTGAAGATCTTTTGATTGAGTCTGCAGTCACTCCAAAATAGTTCCAAGTGATGCTTGTTTTAGAAACATTTTATTTGGCCTCTTAATGATTTACTAGGAACCACTGTGTCATACCTTAAATCTCCATCTAGTAACAACTACAAACTTCAGCGTGTGGTCCTTGCCAAGAATCTCTTCATTGCATAATATGTCCAGCTGACAAAACAAAGGCAACAGTTAATTCACTGGGACATGTACATGGAGCAACATATTTCAGATAATACTACAAATGTTTGTCAAGATTTTTTTTCTTCGAAGATACTGGAAGCAGTCATCTTGCAGCTGCTCTGTAGACAAAAATAGTACCAGGAGAGAAAAAGCATGTCTTTTCTTGTCACAGAGTACCAACAGACCATGTCTGTGCCTACCTAGGAGATACTGCATGGACTGGACTTAACTGTCTTAACTGGTTTAGCTTCCCAAGCAATACTAGTGCCCTTTCCTGAAAGCTTCACATGCTTTTAAAAAGGCCCTATAAATGATCAAGGAAACAGAATTCACAGACCTCAAAGACAGCTCTGTTATTTAACATACGATGAAAATTCTTTACCTGACACCAGCCAGGTGGCTTTCTGCTACAAGGATGCATTTAAAAAAACATCAAACCTATCTGCCACCTCCCTCACACACTATATTTATGGGTCCTCTGCAGATACCCAATATCCATTCTTTTATACCTCACTGCTGAAAGCTCTTGACATTAGAAGCAGTGAGGATATAAACATAAAAACATGAGGATCATATGACTCCTAAACAGTTTAACATGAACTAAAATGGAACATGCATGAAAACACAAAGCTCCACCAAGGTGGCTTATATCAATACTGCTTTACTACACAACACAAAAAGGCCTTCCTGGGCATGCAGTTCACATAATGGCTCATCTAACTGGCAATAGCTGAAACCTGCAATAGCCCATATGCCCACAAGCTTAGATCCTTCTACTACGTACCTGTTACTTGTACACTGATTACACCACGATTTATGTACTCTTTAAGAAGGTAGGGAGGGATAGCAAAGGAATGAACAGTAGTTCTGAAACTTTTTCCTTTAATAAAAGCCAGGCAAGTTGTTATATCACAGACTGACACAGTGGATGTAGAGCTTAAACAAACACAAAAATATTTCCTTTTGAACAGTTATGGTGACTATGTTGATGCTGTGCTACAGCCAGAAGTCAACCACTTCCAAGCCAGCTGAGGACAACACAGGAAATATAGTTTTGTTCAAGAAGGCTAGCAGATCTTCGGGACATACTCTGACCATATGACTTGTGTTGGTTTGAAGCACACGGAAGCTAGAAGGAGGAGTGATACAGACGCAAACTGACTGCTGGAGAAGCTCAAGCAGAAACATTTTAACAATGGACTTGAAAGCAGACAATCTGAATAAAAAGTCTTACTGAAATTCAGTGGATCAGTGACATAATGTGGGGTTGGGAGATGTCAAGCTCAGAGTAACTTGAGATGTCTAAAGACTGTGACTAAGACCCAGCAAAGTGGTAAACAGAGGCTGCATTCATATGTTTCACTGCTAGTAATTTTGAATCTGAACTAAAAGTGCAAAGAATTGCCTTTCCTTCTGTACCTTTCACCATAAATTCTTCCCATGATTCCAAGAAGTCCCTGCAGAGGAAGGGAAAAGTAGGTACCTGATAACACTCTAGTCATGGTAAGCAGAAACTTCAGGCTGAGCCTAACTGAAAGCATACTGAACAAATACCTGTGGTGCTTTCTCTTAACCTGAGCTCCAGCAGTGCATGTGTTTGCTACTGCCTGTCTCCTGCACTGTGTGTGGAATCTCTGAAGGGCTAGGGTACACCCAACCACACAGTGTCAAACAAAGCACCTTGCCAGAGTCCATTTTAACACCCTTTGAAACACAGAGCCAACCCTTTTAGCTCAACTATTTATACATAGACATGAAAAGGTGCACAGCAAACTAAGAGGCAAGTCCTGTATATCTTCAAGACAAGACAAGAAAACAGATACATAGCACATAATTAAAGTAATGGTGTATGCTTCTGTTTTCCGAAAATAGAATCAGATTAAAAGAACAACCCCACACTTTTCACAAAGCTTTTATATCTGGAATATAACTTTCAAAAATGAAAATATTACCTCATTGAAAGAAGAAAGGTTTAGTTTTTTGGCAATGAACTTCTTTAGATGCAAGACAGTTGCTTGTGCTGAGCAACGAATCCATTTTCGTTTCAGTCCACGCAATTTGCTGCTATTGCATTCCAAGCAGATGCTTACCTTCAGGAAAAAGCAAACACGGTTGGCTGGAACAATTTTCTGCAGTCCCCTCTATGTATTCCATATGCAGTTTTCATTAAGACAACAAAGTGAAAAAGTATGGTACTAGTATTTCTTAAACTGAAATGCCCATTAAAAAAAAACCACAACATCTTCTAACATCTGGTCAGTTCATTGATAAAACCAAACTGCAACCAAAACAAATCTAGACAAAAAAGAAAGAATTTGTGATGTCGACACAAGACTGCTCCGGTACAAATTCACTGGCTGCCAATAGCTCAAGAGGACCCTATATCAAAAGCTAGAGTAAGATAAGCAGTCAGAATACCACTGCCAATTTTTAACGATTGCTTCTAAAGCGACTTCTTGCTTTCAATGCAATTGCTAAATTCAGTTTAAAACAGAATTTTAACAGATGTTAAAAAGAGAACTTAAAAGTTCAAAAAGAATGGATACAAACAATGTGAGAAGGTTTCAAAATTCTAAACGTTATCCCTCCATAAGGTGTCTCTGATTTCTATGCTTCAGTTCTCACCTCTTCTCATTCAGAAGTTCACTACTTAAACTCTTTGATGATTTACTTTATTCACTCAGAGGATTTAGCACTCACGACAATCTCTTTCAAAGTTCTCTTCAGTTGCAATTTAAAAGAAAACATCCAAGTTTCATTTGCCTTGGGCACATGTTAACAGGAAAAATTGAAAAGGAATGCTTGTTTATTCCAAAAGGAGATTTAACTTTCAAACATGCTTTGTATTTACAACCCAGTGGTGAACTTATCAGCTTTCATACTATTTTTATGGTACAGGTGTAACACTGTCCGTGTATCAGAGATTTAAGACAAAATAAACTTTAAGTTAGTGAAAGCGCAGAAAGTTTTATTCATAATTATTAATACACATTCAGCCGAATGCATCACAAGCACACTGGGATATACTCCTTCACAAGGGGGGCCAAATAATCTGAATTTGTTTTGAAATAAATACTTTGGAAACTTGTGAACAAGCAGTCAGAATTATCAAATGCTAACGCAAATGTCTTTAATGTATTCTCCATTCCTGACAAAACACAGAGATGGAGCTCATGCTTGCACAAAAGCACTGGACAACACTGCATCTTGTGTGCACCAGATGACAGAAAAAGTAGCTTGAAACAGTTATTTTTCTTCTTTGCCTACCAAAGCACTAAAGCTAAACTACAAGATAAAACTAAAACACGCCTTTATGAGCTCACCTGTTCGTCACTTCGGTGGTAGTCATTATCTTCTTCCTGTTTTTCCTCTGAAGTTTCTTTGTTTGAATTTTCATCTGGTTTTGTTTCACCTTATATAAGAAACCAGATATATGGGTAACACTCAGCAGCAGCTTCTAATACTGATATGATTAAACCAGCACAGTTTAGGACTGCAATATAGAATAAGCTTTGCCCTTCCCAAATCATGCTTGTCTGCTTAGGTAACACTAGCTGCCAACAGTGTGAAAGAGAGAAATACATACATAAAATGTACAACCTTCAGTTCAACCATTAGCAGCCCAGAAGCTGGACAGTTTCACAGAGTCCCTACGTAGGCACCACTATCGAAATCTCCTTACTCCACTCACCTGCTACGACCAGGTGAAAAGAAAGATTCTGTACACAAATAAGGACAAAGCAACAATCCTACACTCACTGCACTCTTCTGTGTTATACACTAACTGTAACTGTAATAAACCAACTACACACATTACCTCCAACAGCTCTGTTCATCAATTTACTAGCTGTCACCCGCGCAAGACAGAATAAATTAAGGACCATTTACCATTTCGATGGGCATCTAGGTGCTGTTTTGTAGAACATGTCTCTCCTTTGATGTCCCCTGGAACTTCCATGCCCAGTTTGTGATAAAACTCCCTTTGCTTTTTCATTTCCGCTGTTTAAAATTGTAAATATTAATCCCTGTAATAAAGTTCTAATGCAATATTTATGAAGTTATTCCAAATCCCTTCCTCTTAAGTGAAACAGGCTTCCCAGCAATTAGTGGTGGTGTCAGGATTTATTATTCTTCTACCTCTGCTATTTCTTATGTCACACTTGATCTTATTTTTTGGAGTTAGAATACTACAAAATCATCTGTATAGCTACTATTATAGCATTCCTATTAGAATGAGAGTATTTAAAATATCATACCTTACTTTGACGCCCCCCCACAGTCAAACCTTTCTTTCTCAAATTTTATTTATAGTTCAAATTTTCAGTATGTGAGAAAATGTTTTCAATGTTCTGTTCAGTCTTACTGATCTTTGAGAATGTTTCTGTTTTGCAGCTCAAGTGACTTCAAGTACTGCATTTAAATTTAAGTGGTAACATACATGAAGACAAAAAATACTGAGCAGATACTAAAAGGATTTATTTAGTTGAATAGACCCAGCCTCAAAAAGGATTTTGAAAACATAAATTGAAAATTACCTGCTAAAAAAGGATTCACATGGTAGCAGAAACTGAAACTAAAAGCTGTTCTGCATTACATTCTACCTCTGAGAATACTAGAAAGTTGACACAACAGATTTATGTACACAGTTTAACAAGAACAAATTACAGCCACAGTGTGCCAACATTCAAAAGCTAAACTATTATTATTATGCTTTATCTAATGCTACTTTTAGAAGAAATAGCCTGTTTCATCCCACCACCCCCAACACCTGGTAGCACAGGTATGAAAATAATCACCAGAAATTACACAAATAAGTAACAGATTTTGCATCAGTGTTCCCCTGATCATTTTCATCACCTTAAACTTTTTTTAAGTATGAAAGAAGTATGTGCAAAATGACCTCTAAAGAAAGTCAGACCACAACTCACCTTCTTGGAGGCCTGGCACAAGTTTGTAAACAATATCTTGCATTGTTCTGTCATGACTAGCAAGAAAAAAACAAAATCAAAAGTTTAAGCCAACCATCTTGATTCAAAACATTTCTCTTAAAAAAAAAGTTCCAGTATTAAATTGATGTAAAATCTATAAATTCACCTAAGAAGAATTAATATTCTCAACTCAGCATTTATGTTAAATGAGAGAGAACAGTAACATGAAACAAATTGTGAAAAAGTACAGGCTAAGACAGAAACCCAATTGAAGTTTGAGGAAGAATAGTCTTGGACATGTGGAGGATGATGAAAATGACATACTTGCCTATATAAAGCAAGTATGACACTAACATCCTCTAAATTCCTTGACAAATTTGCGGTAAACTTATTTTTACCACAAAAGAACCCAGGACAGTCTGTTTCTTACCATACAGACTCATCTCTCACATTTCTAGATTACTTATTTATATTTACAAAGCTTCTCCAAAACCACAAGAAAACAGTTCACAGAAAAAGACCACAACAATAAAAATCTTACTTTGCTCTAAACCCCAACATTTTTATTGTGAGCAACATTACATAGCACAAAAGCCTGTCGTGTGGCTCAAATAAAGATAATAATCCTACTGAACCTAGAGCAGCAGGCCTGGTTTTAATTCCTAGCTCACCTAGACAAAATTCTGTTTTAGTCTAAAATAGGTCACTTCTCAGACAGAAGCCAAAACACAGCACTGCACCAACTACTAGGAAGAAAATTATAGCAGCCAAAACCAGGACAATCAGCTATCACTATTAGGTCAGAGGTGAGAATTTAACAGCATTCAAAACTGTGAAATAGAAGAAGCGTTTCGTTTACCTATTTTCCAGAGAGAGGGAGATGAATAGGAGTGCAAATCTACATTCTAAGACACAAATCACCTGCCAATTCTTTATTAATATATGTGTGTGTGTGTTTATATACAGAATAGGCCAGGCAGCATTTTATACAGAGTTCAGACAAAATACTTCCTTTGAAGTGTATTCAAGGACCAAAACCAAGTAGCAAATTCCCTTCTAGTTCTCTATTTGGTGCTGTTTCCCATCCCCTTTTGGCACAGAAAATAGCTTCTGAATACTGGTGTATTCCTGTAGCTTTACATAAGACAAACATGCTATGATGAGTGTTATTTATTAGTTCTATCCTATTAGCATCTACTCGTCCCTTCAAAGCATACACTTATATAGGGTATTACTGGTGTATCATACAATATATTATCAGTGTACACTGTTATTCTTCAAATGCAAAAACGGCATAGCTAGTTTCAGGTTCTTGAGCCAGGATCAATTTGAGCAGTGTAAGCGTGTATAGAACATCAACAGCTTCTATAAAAGCGAACAGAAATCAAACTCATTTTCTATAAGCATTGCTTCAGAAGTTGTTATAGAACTAAGAAGGGCACACTGAAACAGTCACAAATGAAAACAAACTCTACATAAAAAATTAAGACAAAACCCTACTTAATAGCAGCAACAACTATTGCAATCACACTGTCACAATGGATTTTCATCAGAAGTTACTATAATTCAGTAAATTCAAAGGAAAGCACTAAAGGAAAAGGAATGTCTTTTCTGAAAACAAAAGGGAAAAAAACAAACAACAACAACAAAACCAAACAAACATAAAACAAAACAACCACCCAAACAAAAGATACTTAGTTAAAAGGAAATTAAAAAGGAAACAGATTAACAATACCACATTCATGTTAGGTCAGAAAGTAAGAGTAATCTGTCTAGAAGTCAAAATAGAACAAAGGACAAGATTGTTGCATTCTATCTAAGCCACTGGTCTAATATTTTTGCTGCTGCCGTATTCTTACCTCTTCCTATGTACTAAAATAGGCCTTTGAAAGATCAGCCAAACAATAAAGCTGACAATTTTTTCTCTCATTACTGTCAGACACTGAAAAGCAGTGTTCAACAGAGACTATTTTGAGGAATTTGTAAAAGTATGATTTCTACAAATGTTTTATGTAACTTTCATGACACAGACAAAACCAAAATGAGAGATTACTAAATCCAATTATAACTTACATAGAATTTAAACAGTAAAGTGCATACTTCACTTGCTTTTAAGTCTGACAAGAGCTAACAGAACTCAAGGACTTGCAAATTCACAGCAAAGCTTGATTCCGCATTTCCTCAATCATCTTCAAACTTCCTTCTAATCGTTTAACATGCTGATAAGTAAGAAAATTTAAGAAAAAGCTGTGCTGTATTAACGAGGTTGAAACAGTCTAGAGTGAAGATAGTTGCAGTTCCGCTTACCCAATATACTGTAACGGGTGGCTCTGATGTATAACAATTCTACAGGTCGGACAGGTGTTGTTTTCCTCCAAATATTTCACTAGGCAGCTTCTACAGACTAATAACAACATCATTCATAATTAAAAAAAAATAGAAAAAAAAAGTTTTTATACTGTCACAGAAACACACCTTGCTGTAATGTATACAAAGTTCATTTTTTACATCATTCAAGCATGACGTCAAATCAAGCAGAACAGAGTCTCCAGTATCTTTCATTAATGCTCTTGATGCAGGGAAATGATGCACTAGAAATAAGACATCTGTACCTAGCCAGAGTCTTCCTAATAATATATACAACACACAATCCCACTCTGGAATTGACTAAAACAAAAGGTTCTAGAGTAGCTTACCAAATTCTTAGCAGGTTACCATTATACTGACTGCACTATTCAGCTTCCACAGATGCTATCATAAGGACTTGCACACCATTGAGATACTAAGCCTATTTGCTTTAGGCATGGCCACACAGAGAAGTGTACAGTGGCAATGAACACAATACAAAAAGATATTCCAAAATTGGATACTTTTTAAAAGAAAAGAAAACTTTCAAGAAGTGGATATTCAGGTGACATTTTAGTTCTCACTTTCACAGGACACACTACAGTTAAATTTCTACCAGAAAAAAAACTACTTTGGCACAGATCTTTAGTATTTTTGAAATTTCTTTGTAGCAGTTGCTAAAGCAGTCACTCATTATAGGAAGATTACTGAACAGAGCCTCCCAGAAACAATGCTAAGGTACACAGAGGACAGGGAGGTGATTCAAGACAGCCAGTGGCTTCACCAAGGGCAAGTTTTGCCTGATCAACTTAGTAGCCTTCTAAGGTGGAGTGATTACATCAGTGGACAAGGGAAGAGTTAAAGATGTCTTGGTCTCCGGTAACATCCTTCCTCTCTAAACTGGAGAGAAATGGATTGATAGATAGACTGTTCAGTTGATAAGCCATTGGCTGGATAGTCACATCCAGACAGCAGTGACCAATGGCTCAATGTCCAGATGGAGACCGGTGACCCTTCTCAGAGGTCCATACTGTTACCAGGACTGTTTAATATCTTCATCAACACACACAGGCAGTGGGATTGTCGTCAGCAAGTTTGTATATGGCTTCAAGTTTGGGCAGTACAGCTTTAATGTTCTCTTCATTGGCTTTGTTAAAAAAGCAGTGTCCAGTAAAGCACACATTATTTTGGCTGATGCACAGTAGATTATTTTTTTATTTCAACTAAAAACCACTAAACCAAGTTGCACATCAAGTTACAAAAAATAACGATTATAATTCTACTCACAGGTGTGTAAGCATTCTGTTACTGTTGTAGCATCAATCAGGTACCCATTGCACAGTCGACAGGTTATATGGGCATTAATGTCCCAAAGCTTAATCTTTCTTGTTAGCATCTTTGGTGTCTGCAGAAAAGACATACGATGACATATAACACATCTGTAGTGACCAGGTCAAAGACATTTGGGAATAAATCATTTGGGAATAAATTATCAACCAGATCAACTCGGCTGATGTTTATACAGCTTTATGCTCCCATATATTGTATATTTATGTACAAGCACAATGATAGCATTTGCTTTAAAAGACCTTCACAGAAGCGAAACAATGTAAATACCACACTACTTTCCATGTTAAACATTTAAACAGCATAGAAAACAGCCACAGCATAGAATGGTGTTAATGAGTTCCTTTACCAACCAAGGGACTTGGATTTAAGGTGAAACTCTACTATTTTAGCAATCTAAGTGTCATCACATTCAGCCTAGCACTGAGGAAACATTCACAAAAATTTGGAGACAGAAAAACCCCAAAGCTATTTGAGAACTGAAAGCATTTTGACAATTGAAAGGTAAAAACAACTAGGTCTGATTTGGCATAGTAGGTTTAACCATGCTTTTACATAAGTATTTGCCCTGTTCCAGTATATTTAAAGAATAATTTTGAAGTTGTGTCTCAGTAACAGAGCTGAGAAGTAAACCTGAAATATCATTTTGTTTAAACTCATGTTAATTAAAGAACACATTAGAAGCTACAATTGTGTCACTGGCAGAGCTGCAGTTTGTTGTACTAAGAAATCTGAATTAGATCGGAGCAAAGGATGACATAACCACCATTAAAAGGCAGTTAAATACAAAATTAAACATTAAGCACCCCATTTAACCTTTTTTTCAGCAACCAACTGCTTTCAGAGAAAACACCACACAATACCCATACCTTTACAAACAGTTGCCTTTTAATGAAAGTTATATTTTATTTTTTAAAATATACTGAAAAGAAAATTGTGCCCTTACCACAATTGGACAGCATCTGAGTTAATGAACAGAGCAGGCCAAACTAGCTTACAACACACTACATTTGGTTCCCACACTGCAGAAGTCAACAAAGTACACTGTTTTCCATTAAAGTGACTTCACTATCCCTGGTTCACAAACACCAGTTTTCAAGTAGCTTAATCTGGACTACAATGCAAAATATGAATGGCAACCAACAGATGTTCCCCAAATTTCACATAGTAATACCATAACAGGGTTGTCTGCTCTTTAAACATCTCTTTCCCCTATCCCCCCCATGTTTAATGAAGTAGTATTAAGCAAAAAGAATTACTAAAAGGCAAGATTCCACATGAATCTGAACTATACCAGCATTGGAAAAGTATTTTATATTCCATGCAAAGCACATCCAACACCCACCCACTAAAATCCGTATTGGCCTATACAAAAGTGACTAGAAAGACTTACAATTCTCACTTCTAAGAAGTAAATGACACAAAACCAAATTTATTTTATGGTATTTGAGGTTTCTTAATTAAGATAGTAACTAGCCATTACAGAAGAATAAAAGCACTGCTTGGTTTTACAGTACACAAGAAAGGCCAGAATCTATGCTAGGAAACTGAATTACTTTTCTAAACTGTATTTTATAGATCTATTTCTAACCAACTGAAAGCCAGTGAGACATTGAATCCTTGGATGTATGAGGTCTCCATTTAAAAGAAGCTACTGTATGAAGCAACTACATGTCAATAGAACAGGGGAAGAGCTACTGAATATCACTCTAAGAAGAGTTCAGGAGATTTCTTAAAACCACCAGTCAAATAGAAAGCACAACGAAAAATGTAATTCATGAGAGGAAAAAGAGAAATTAAGCTACAAGAATGTTTTGAAAGAGAGTATCAATACAATTCCAGCTACTTGCCTAAGCAAGAATTCAGAAAAAGGTGTTCAGGATCACTACAGACTGAATCCAAGCACTAATAAGGCAGAAGAGACAAAGATATTATAGTGAAAACTGAAACAAAGAAATTTATTTTCCAGAAAATGCACGACACTACAGCAGATAGACACTACAGAAACAATCACTGCCATTATGCATACATAATATTATCAGAACAGTGAATGAACCATGCAACAAAGTTATCCTATATAAAACAAGGCAACTTCAGAGGACAGACCAGAACCTGAACATTTACAACATCATTTTATGAATCTAACAGCCCCTTTTTCACAGTTGAATACTGCAAACCTTAGGCTCCCACTAAGCCTCTGCAACAGTTAGCAGACCACAAAAATACCATAACTTAATTTAGTTTCTAGAAAGCCAAAGCCAATCAAGGCAAATATGTAGGACACGTTAGATCATTAGTTCTTCTGCACATTTACCTGTTTGAATAGTACCTACTACAGCAAACAATCTAAAATAAACCGTAAGAACTGTAGGTAACTTCCTGAGACGCTCAATCCACAGACTGAACCATGGTATGTGACAAACAATTGAAGTTTCTCACTCTTAACCTAGCCAACAAGTGAACACTCGCACCAAATCCTTCTCCCCAAAACCATACTGGTGGAGCAGGATGAAGTTACTCTAATTCCTTAGTTCTGTAACCACAAAACACTTCTCAACTACAGATGCTTCTTTAAAAACAAAACAAAGTCCAATCCAAACCAACAACAACAACAAAAAAAAAAAAACAAACAAAACTTCCCACACAACACCAACCAGAGCCTTACCTGTTTTTACAGGAAATGTAAAATGCAAAAAAGTGCCCCCTCAGCAGGTCTAGCAGGTTACATGGATTCTTAGCATAATGTAAATCAGAAGTAATCTCCAAACAGCTCTAATCCAACATTGCACTCAAAGTAGGCCCACCTAATTTGAGCTGCTGTAAGCCTATTCTTGCTGCATTCTGAAAACCTTGAAGAATGCATATTCCACAACCCAAGTAACCTGTTCCAGGGTCCGACCACTCTTATTGGCAAAAAGTTTTCCTATTGTCTTGTAGAAATGTCCTGTGTTGCAACTTCTGTGCAATGCCTCTCATCCTAAAATTGTGCACCTCCAAGAACAGTGGAGGTGCAGCGCTATCTTCTTCATTTCTGTCCACAGGTGTCTTGCAAATAGCAGTATCTTCCCTTCTTCTTAGCCTCATTGCCTTTAGCACTTTGGTAAGCACAGCTTAAGAATCAGCAACACCAGAATCTCAGACAATAACTGCAGAGCCACTTTCAACCCAAGTTGTTAGTACTTCACACTGGGTATTATTTTAGGGTCAGAACACAACAAATCAACACTGAACTGTATTAGATAAATGGGAAAGCTTCTTACAGTCCCTAAAAAAGTATGAAAAGGTCCTGTGTGAAAAAAAAAAAAAAAAAAAAAAAAACAAAACAAAAAACAAGAGCCCTGAAAGACTCAGTTAGATCAGTCTTTCTCTTTGAAAGACAAACAAAGCCTACTTTTTTAAAATCTGACACTTATGATTACGGAATTGGATGAGAGACAGAAGAACTATCCAATTCAATTTTAAACAGACTGCTTCCCTAACAGCTGCAAAACAATGAAATATTCAGAAACAACATAGCAACAATAGAAAAAGAAGAGGCAGTCTCCTCAAGTGCAGGAACACAAAATCCCAAACACACAAAACATTCCAACCATCCGGCTAATATGCAAAATTTGTAACTTGCACAAAAATTAGTACTTCTTCAGCTTGGTTCAAACTGACATTATTTTATTCCACACTGTTGGCATGGTGTCAGCCTCTCACTGTATGGCAAGTCTTAATATCACACCAGGAGGAAGTGAGTGAAGACAACTACAAAGGCATCTGGACTAAATTCCCACGTGAAAAACAGGTAAATAAACAAAACCAACACACACAGGAGAGATTCACAGGAGATATGCACACATCAGCCAGCCAACTGGTTTTGTCCATGCTATAATGAAGTGGATGCCACTACATCCAGTAAGGAAGTGTTCTGGTCAGGTGAACAAGCAAAAAGGTAGGTAGTGTATTACAGATCTCGCTACTAAAACTGCGCTACCAATAAGAAAGCCCAAGTACTTCTGTACAAGCTTTGACCTTTCAGAGAAATTTTAGCACTGAAAACTATTATTCAAGGAAGTTAACAGAAAGCATCAGCAGAGAGACTCCTTAGAAGTATGGCCTTACCATTTATATATAAATTAGTCCAGAAATTACGGCTTACATGTGGCATACCTCTTAAAACAGCATTTCTTTTCAGAGTCTGCCATCCAGAGACCTGAAAAAAATGGAATAGTCTGAAAGTTAACATCCAAAATTCCTCAAAATCCAGCTGCCACAAAGAGAACCTTAGTACAGTAAATTTACCTAAAAGTATCTAAGTGTCTATAATAATTTAAGATAATAGCGGAATGGGGGCATTTCTGAGTAAGAATAAGAAAGGGGGGAAAAACTGCCGAAATTAGATCCAAGGGGAATAATAATTTAAGAAAAAAAGTACAGTCTACCATGAAAGGACACATAGAAACAATGAAAATTACTCAAAAAATTCAAGAGGTCCTATTAGCATATGATGCCAAATGAAAAGAAAATCATTATCTTCACAAATGACAGGGAAAATGACCAAATAAATAAGCAGAAACCTTGAAACACAACTTATGGACTAGATAGTGATCTGTATGTAAAAAAATATTTCGGATTGAAGATACATCGCCAGATGAGTAGTATCCTCACTTTTCAACCTATACTTGCAAGTGATCTGCTCATTGTGACATGAGTTTCTAAAAACACTTTCAAGGAAATAATACATATTTCCAGACTCTCTAGATATTTTCCAAAATACAATTACATTTAGAAAAACCCTGTCAATAACACAACCCAATAAAAATAAAACAAACAAACAAACCCCCAACAATAAACTACCCTTTCCATGACCTTTAGCCAGAGGATTACATTAATAGATTAGATTGACAGAAGGTGAAAGTTTCTCTTATTTAGTTTATCCACACTAGAAATCATGTTACAGAGACAAGTAAGGTGTACTACTACTTCTGTCTTCCTGCTCCAGAAAATCAAAGGCATAGTGTGTAATTGATTTTACTGTGACATTGCTAAGGGAATTACAAATACAATGAAACAAGATCTTAACGATAGCACTTTGCAAGAATTTCAGTCCAATGCAAATGAAAATCTCTTAGCAATTAAATTACACTATGAATTGTGCATTCAGCGAGGAAAATAACATTAACTGAAGGCAATGCAAAGTTGGATGAGATACTCTTTTATTGGAATCCACAAAAGAGGTCCCTATCGAGGATGAAAAGCCCCTCGTATGGACAGGAGATCAAACTCCAGAAGGCATTTGCCACAAAAAAAAAGACCTGCTGCAGCATAATATGGAATGGAGCAATCAATGACACTGCTTCTAAAGAAACTGAGTCGGAGGCTTATCACCATTCCAAGAGAAGATTACAACATAAACTTCTGAATAACAGTCTTTCAAAAGGAATTGACTTTCATTTTCTCTCACTGCTATTGTAAGACCTGAGAGAAAAAACCCAACAACCAGGCTGGCCCTAAATCCGCACCGTATCCGTATTGTTATTATTCTGGTTACAGGAAGACAGTGATGCACTATAAAAGCTAAAAAAAAAAAAAAAAAAAAAAAAAAAAAGGAAATTCATTCATTTTTATGTCAAGACATTCACAAGTCAGAACCAAGAACTAATATTCCCAAATGGATTTTCTGGATTTTCTTTAAAGGACTCTATAACTGCTGTGACAGCTACTGATTATTTGACTGATTATCAAACCGTAATCCTTGTTTGTTCTACCTAGCTTTGTAAAGCAAAACAGGATTCTTATCAGGTACAAATCCAGAACTGAAGTGAATGCCTTTATCAGGTACAAATCCAGAACTGAAGTGAATGCCTGAAGGAAGTTACAAACCATTACAACTTTGCTCTATTTTAAAAGGATACGCACATTTATTTTTCTTTTGCTGAAATATAGCACAATAATGTCCCCTGGTTTTGACTGGGTTAAGTTTCTTCTTACTAGCTGGTACAATTCTCTGGTTTGGATTTAGTATAAGGATTATGTTGATAACATACTGATTATAGTTACATACTTGTTAGTTACTGCTAAGCAGTGCTTACACAGAGTCAAGACCTTTTCTGCCCTCAAACCACTTCACCAGCAAGCAGGCTGGGGATGTAGGAGTTGGGAGGTGACACAGCAAGGACAACTGACATCAGCTCACTAAAGGGATATTCCATACCATATGGCCTCATGCTCGGCATATAAAGCTGGGAAAAAGTGTAAGAGCGAAACCTTCAGAGTGATGGCATTTGTCTTTCACACGTAACACTCACGTGTAATGGAGCACTGATTTCCTGGACATGGCTGAACAGCTGTCTGTTGATGGGAACTAGCGAATTCCCTGTTTGCTTTGCTTGTGTGCATGGGTTTTGCTTTACTTATTAAGCTACCTTTACCTCAACCTATAAGTTTTCTCACTTTTACCCTTCTAATTCTCTCCCCTGTCCCACAAGGGTGGGAAGTAAGTGAGCAGCTGCATGGTGCTTCATTGCTTGCTGGGGCTGAACCATGGCAGTTCTGTTCAGTGCCCAACATGGGGCACAAAAAGTTGAGGTCTTAACAGATCTGACCAGATGTTAAGCTAAATTTGTTATAAGCATTCACTGTATTAGTTTAAGGTTAAGGTTACAATGCAATTTACTTTCAGAGACCCTGCACATTTCTCACAGGTACTTTATGTAATACCTTACTTGCTGTATGTATTCTCTGGGGAGATGTTCATTATCTTTGGGGTCTAGGCTAGAACTGGCTTATATCACCATTGGTCATGAATCATCTAGTATGTGTACTCAGCATTGCTGTGACCTCTGTACTTCGGGAGTCATCTAGTGGGAACTATTAATAACTACACTTTTCACTTTTCTCCTTGAAAAGCCAACATATGGGTGAGACATCTTTCTATATCTTCCTTTCTCTCTTCCCTCCTTCCTCCAATATCCTCCCTCCTTCTCCTCTAGGCTAATTACAATAGCACTTAAGAATTTAAAAAAATTTTGAATATACTTTGAATAACCTTATAATCAGCCTGATCCTATTGCTAGGAAGCACTATGCTGCCTAACACTGTTCAGATCTCATTTAGGGTTAAGCAACTAATTGCAGCTACTCCAACCTGTGACAAGCACCGTGGCCACTCAAACTGTCTGAACAAGCACTGCTGCTACTTCAATCCCTGCAACAAGCACTGTGATTACTGAAACTCGGTTGACAAGCACACTGGCTACTCAAACCATCATCACTTCAGTCTCTGTGACAAGCTACTCCCCCAGCAACAGGCACTGCAGCTACTCTGACCCTGGTCATTGTTACTGCAGCTGAGCTAGAGAGAGGGAGAGGAAGTGAGCGAGAATCTGTTAGCTGCCAGCTAGGGTTAAACCACAACAACATGCCATCAAGCCATTAACAGGCAGAACACATTTGTATTTCTGGACTGACAGGGGGAACGCAACAGCTGACTGTACTGGAGGCTGAAATCAGCCTGACTGGGAAGCAGTGGCAAAAGGACCCCATTGTGACTGTCAAACTCAACATAAGGGTGAATTATTTTTAGCCTGGTGGACCATGACACCTGAGGCCATGAAGGCAGAGATGCAACACACACATGGGCTTGTTATCAAGGGATGGACTTGACCATGGACATTACTGCCCAGGTTAGTCATGAATGTGAAACATGTGCTGCAACTAAGCAAGCCAAGAGGTTAAAGCCTCTCTGGTATGGAGGACGACAGCTGAAGTACAAATATGGGGAGGCCTGGCAGAATGACTATATCACACTTCCACTGACCTGCCAAGGAAAGCGCCATGTGCTTACCATGGTGGAAGCAACCACCGGATGGCTGGAAACATAAGCTGTGCGCCACGCCACTGCCCAGAACACTGTCCTGGGCTTTGAGAAACAAGTCTTGTGGCAATACAGCATCCCAGAAAGAACTGAGTCAGACAATGTGACTCATTTCCAGAACAACCTTATAGACACTTGGGCCAAAGAGCATGGCACTGAGTGGGTATAGCACATCCCCTACCATGCACCAGCCTCTGGGAAAATTGAACGGGATGTTAAAAATTACACTGAGAGCAATGGGTGGTGCGACTTTCAAATATTTGGATACACATTTAGTAAAAGGCTCTAAAAACATCCAACACCAGAGGATCTGCCAACAGGGCTGGCCCAGCCCAATCAAAACTTTTACACACTGTGGAAGGGGTTAAAGCTCCTGTAAAAAACATAAAAAATATCCTAGGAAGAACAGTTTGGGTTAATCCTGTCTCAGGCAAAGGCAAAACCAATTTGGGTTAGTTCTGTTAAATGACCTGGGTACAGCTGGTGGGCAACGCAGGAGAATGAAGAAGTCCAGTGTGTACCTCTAAGGTGACTGGATTTGGAGTGAGAATAACCAGTAAATTAATCTGCATTATGTTAATTGCTGTATAAACTGCATATTATCACTTCTAGGGCAGCTATATGCCCATCATTGCACTGGGCATCTCACAGTACCAGTCTTCACCAGCCAGGATTTGGGGATCTAAACTCAGCTTCCTTTCGATTGTCACATTAATGAACTTTGATAAAACTGGACTCAACAAGTGCAGCAGTGCTGAAATCACAACTGTCTTCAGTATGCAACTTCATTAAAGAGCAAAAACATGGTGCTCACACTGGCGAGTGCCTGAGGAAAAAAACTCTATGTGGCCAATGCTAGTAATCTCCTGTGCCCTTAGAGACAGGCCTGTGCCTCGTCAGAGTGTTAATGTCAGCTGTAATACACATTCTGGTCATCCTGTGGGTCAGCTAGGGGCTGTTAATGAAGGGGTACTGTGTGGTGCCATAACCAGATGTGTGCCTGGATTTATTCTTTACATGCGTTCTGGTGCATTGTGTGGCTGTCAGGGTGTTGTACCCAAACTTCTGAAGCAATCTGAGTGTTGCCCAAGTAAGCTCAGAGCAGAAGAAAGATAGGTTAGCCAGTGGGTCAAGGAAATTGAGAACCTAAGAATGGTCTGGCTTGGAAGAGACCTTAAAGCTCATCTAGTACCAGACTTTCTACCATGGGTGGGGACACCTTCCACTAGACCAGGCTGCTCCAAGTCCCATCCAGCCTGGCCTTGAACACTGTGAGGGATAGGGCAGGTACAGCTGCTCTGGGCAACCTCTGCCAGTGCCTCAGCACCCCCACAGGGAACAACTTCCTAAAGTCTAAGCTAAACATACCCTCTTTCAGTTCAAAAACACTCCCCCTTGTCTTATCATTGCATGCCTTTGTAAAATGAAGCCTCTGATGAGTACTGAAGCACATGGCTAAAGGGCCTGACAGCTCAAAAAATGGCAATCTGAAAAAAAATTACTGAAATGAGACATGAAAGGACTGCGGCAGGGACTGGGAGAACTAGGAGGGACTGGGAAGGACTGAGAGGGACTGGGAGCACCTGCAGCAGGTAGTGGGAGCACTGGGAGGGATTGGGAGTTCAGCATGGCTGCAAGTGGGAAGACCTGCAGCAGGGACTGGGAGAACTGGGATATTGAAACCCCAGCAGTATCTGGGGCTCTAGTGGCCTATATTGCTCTGTACTGGTGCAAACTGGTCTGTACTGCTCCATACTGGGATGTGAAAATTTGCAGATGACACCAAGTCAGGTGGGAATGTTGATCTCCTGGAGGGTAGGAAGCTCTGCAGAGGAATCTGGGCAGGCTGGATAAATGGGCTGTGGCCAGTGGGTCAAGGTTCAAGAAGGCAAAGTGCCAGGTCCTGCACCTGGGCCACAAGCCCTGCAAAGCTCCAGGCTTGGAGAAGAGCAGCTGGAAACTGCCCATGGGAAATGGGCTGGGGGTGCTGACTGATGGAGCTGAACATGAGCAGCTTGTGCTCAGGCAGCCAGGAAGCCACCAGCATCCTGGCCTGTATCAGCACCAGTGAGGCAGCAGGGCCAGGGCAATGATCATCTCCCTGCACTGGGCACTGGTGAGGCTGCACCTTGAATCTTCTGCTCAGTTCTGGGCCCCTCACTACATGAGAGACATTGAGGTGCCGGACCAGGGCCAGAGAAGAGCAACGGAGCTGGTGCAGGGCCTGGAGCACAAGTATGATAAGGATCAGCTGAGGGACTTGGGGGGGTTAGTCTGGAGAAGAAACAGCCTGGGGGGATGTTACTGCTCCCTACAAATGCCTGACAGGAGGACAGAACCAGGAGAGGGCTGGTCTCTGCTAACAAGGAACAAAGGATAGGGCAAGAGGAAGCTTGCCCAGGCAAGGTTTAAACGGAGATGAGGAACAATTCCTTCCCCAAAGGGTGCTCAGGCATTGGAACAGACTGCACAGGGCACTGTGGGAGTCACTGTCCCTGGAAGCGTTCACACATCGCGTAGATGAGGCCCTCAGTGCCATGGGTTAGTGGCGGCCTTGACAGTGCTGAGGTAAGGGCTGGACTGGATGATCTTAAAGTGTTTTCCAACCTGGCTGATTCTGTAACTACTAAAAGGTCATACAGCACTGAAAGCTGAATTACAACAGTAACAGAAACAGCAGGTATAGCTCAGTTCGCAAAGACTTGTGTCATTAAAGTCACAGCTGTGAGAACAAAACACTACAACAATGGAACTTGCTCAGACCCAAAACTTAGTGTGGGAAGCAAAATTTTCAAATCTGATGCTTATGATGGCAGGCACACTTTTGTTAGTAGCTGCAGGTACATAAAATCCAGTAGACACACCAACAGGGCTGCAGAGCTGAAGTAAACTGTAGGAAAAAAGAGCCCTTACTATGGCAGCCAGTTTAATTATACTCAGAGATATCCAATAACCATTGATAAATTAACTTTAAATATTACCCTTAAATTCTTAAATACTGTGAAGTACTTTCGATTTTAATATCTGTTTCCACCTAATTCCACATTCTAAATACCTGAACAGGCCTGCAAACACCTCATTCCATCAAGATAGGATCCAAAAAACACTTCTGACATTGTGAATATAACCACATAACTAGAAAGCCAGCACCTGCTAAAAAGGAAAGTCTAATTCAGGCTTTCAGCCCAACACAATTGAAGGCAGTATTGCACGGTCATAAGATAAGAGATTACAGAGGAATACAGGCACAGAATGTAACCACAAAATAACCAGGTTAGAATGTCTGCCTCTTCAACTGGCTGGATTAAAACATAAAAATAGCCTGTTATTGTAATCAAGTTCAACAGAACGATACAGGTTGTTACTGGCTGAAGAGACAGGTCTCTATTCCATAAGGAAATTTAGTTAAGCAGTAACTTATAACACCACATTGACCTGCAGCAGACCAGAAGAATTATGAATACATGGAACAAATTGAAAGTAGTATATGATATAAAGATTTAAATGAATGAAGTACTTTGCATTTCTCAAATCTTTCCATCACAGGGCAAGATATTTACAAGTCAGAAATTTATTTCAAAAGAACTGGAGAACCAGCCATAGTCCTACTTTCATTGCTAACAAGGCAAATACAGCCTATACAGCAGTCTACAGAATGATGAGGATATTACCTCAGGTAAACAATTTAAGATGCAGGACATCTTTTTAAGAGATGGAAGGATAAAGACAAGGGTACTTCTGGTTGCTTTAGCTTCAGGTATTAAAGTTGTTTATTTCAACTGCTGTCAGGTTTACATTGTGAACTTTTACTTTCTAACTTAATATAGGAGTCACTTAAAAAAGGAGAACAGTAACTTCAAACATACTAGCAGTGAGAAGGTTGTGCTGGATTTAGAAAAATGTAATAACAGATGAAAATCTTTTTCCGAATTGAATTTGAAAATATTAACTTCTATTACTATCAAAATATAAAGTCCAACAAAATCCTTTGTATTGTATTTGCAAAGCACTATTTAATAAAAAAAAAACTGTAAGAAACAGATCTCTTTAGTGACCAGAAATACAGTTGAAGATTTAAATTTACTGTAGCAAAGTTATGATTAATAACCAATGAACGGCCTTTTATGACCTACTTCAGCTACACAATTGTAAAGGCAGCAAATGTATCTGCATACTCTAATATCATACCAGTAATTTCTTACATTTCAGTGAACTCTTCAAGTCTCCATATGTTTACCCATTTCTGGAAGTGTATTAATACCACCAGATGGCACCAGCACCCTAACATAAATAAAAGCAGTTAATACTTTAAAAAGGAGGACACACCTCCAAACAGAGAAAATTAGAAACAACCTTTACACATTTGTTGTCTCTGTTTTCTTAAAGCAGAGATCTACTGAGTACAAACATAAAGTTAAACTGAATCAGTATATGGTATTTTGACACTTGTATGAAACCAGAACTACCCTTAGAAAAGAGAGCAGCACACTTCCTGATACATTTATTCAGTGGGGTTTGTTGTTATTTTAAGTTGACATTCTATGGGCTGGAATACTGCATTTCAGTTCTCTGCCAATTTCATTGGAGTGCTCAGCAATCTGCAGAAATCACATTACGTACAAAGTAACTGACAGGTCAGGTTTCTCCAGTTCCAGTTAAAATTAAAGAATTATTTTTTCATCATCTTAGGAAAAGTAGAGGTGGCCTGCAATAACAGTACACTACTTTTTTTTTTTCACTTTCTGAGAATGTGACTCACTGTTACATGGCTAAAAGACTAAACTGATCCCAAAGAAGGATTTAAAATCATTTAGTATTACTTACAGAATTGAGTGCCATGTTCTATTACAATACACTTGCAGGCAAAGCCACCTGTCTTTCAACCTGCTTGTGGTACTTTTTGTTTTCCTCTGCAAAGTTTCAAGAGTAATGATCAATCTCTCCACCAGTGAACATTGTGGTGAATGGCAGAGCACTGAAGGAAAAATCAGGCTGCTCCTGGCAGTTGAGAAGAAGCAATGCTGTAGCAGCTCCAAACCCACAAACAACAACTAGTAGTGAGGCTGAGCACATATGCCCAGCAGGTGAAGACAACATGCATACACACCACAGCTAGTGACAACAGATCAACCAAGATAGAGACACAGTCCACACATGAACACAAACAGCACCAACAGCCTCACCTGGCTCCCCTCTCTGCCCTACAAAAGGGAAATACTTAAAACAGAGGGTACAGAACACAGGATGGATCCACAAGAACAGCTCTTTCAAGAAGCTATTCCTCAGCTGGCCAACAAGCAAGCAGCATTTTCTCTGTATCAGACCTATCAAAGTAGGGCATTCCACTGCATCCTCAGAAATAGTTCTCCCTCTTTAGTCTCTCACAGCAATGACTGTAGGCCATATTAATGCCAAACCAGAGTAAACTGCTTACAGATACGTACTTCAGGTGCAGTTCAGAAAAGAAGAGAAACAGCTATGCATGACAAAGTAGTGCAATTTTACTTTCATGAGCTCAGGTCTAAGACAGTGCAGATAATCCATTCAGGAAATCCACCAAAAAATCTGCTAAATGAACATTCTTGTGAAAATCCCTTAATATTTACAGTTTATCCCAACCGGGGAAGAAAAAAAAAAAAAAAAACACCAAAAAAACAACACAACGACAAAAAACCAAAACACGATAGTCATCAAGCCTATATATCCTCTATGTTTTTGTTTTGTTTATAAATCCAGCTGAAGCTAGACCAAAGACTATTTTCTTCCTCATCCAAATCCAGAATATCTTACCCAATCTACTTGGGCACAGTGTGAATATCCAAGAACTTTAGCTCAGCCATGGCATCTTTTAGTCTGGGTATTGGAAGCTAAAAACATGTAGAGAGAATATTGCCCCTCAAAGTTCATGTTATCTTTAAAAATTGTACCTACAATAAAGAGCCTTAATTTACAATCAAATGTAAATAATAGCTGCCTTTACTGCTAGAAAGATTAGTTTAACACCCTAACCATTTCAATTACACAGCACAAAGTGCACGTAACTGTTCAGATTGGCTACCACTACCACAGTGTTTCTTTTAGGGAAATGCTTGCCTTCCACAACTAAGTGTGGGTCAACAGCTCAATTCATATAATCAACACTCTCCACTATTTTAGTTTCTAGCCAATTACAACCCAAACTAAGTTCCTTCATGATCACTATTTCAAAATAGAAGTTTAAGTTAATTTCACTTAAGATCAAAGAATCACAAAATTCTTTAGGTTGGCCAGGACATACCAGATCAGAGTCCAACCACAAACCTAACACTGACAAGTCCACCACTAAACCATGTCACTAAGCACCTCCAGGGATGATGACTCAATCATTTCCCTGGGCAGCCTGCTCCATGTTTGACAACCCTTTTTGTGAAGAACTGTTTTTCTAATATCCAATTTAAACCTCCCTGGCACATCTTGAGGCCATTTCCTCTTGTCTTATTGCTTGACAGGAGAAGGGACCAACACTCACCTCTCTACAACTCCTTTCAAATAGTTGTAGAGAGTGATAAGGTCCCCCTCAGATTTCTTTTCTCCAAACTAAACCCCAAAGGCATTCCCTTAGCCATTCCTCATTAGGCTTATTCTCCAGACCCTTCATTAACTTCACTGCTCCTCTCTGGAACTACTCCAACAGCTCAATGTCTTTCTTGTCGTGAGGGACCCAGAACTGAACACAGGATTCGAGGTGCAGCCTCATCAGTGTAGAGTACAGGGTATTATCGCTGCCTTGGTCCTCCTGGTCACACTGTTGCAGATACAGGCCAGGATGCTGTTGGCCTTCTTGGCTGCGGCACAAGCTGGCTTCAGCAGCCATCTATCGGAACAATCACGTTCTATTAGGCAGAGCACCTTTTCAGCTACTCTTCCCCAAGCCTGCAGCACTGCATGGGGTGGCTGTGACCAAATTTCAGGACCCAGCACTGAGCCTTGTTTAACCTTACTCAACTGGTCTCAGCCTATTGATCCAGCCTGTCCAGATCCCCCTGCAGAACCTTTCCACCCTCAAGTAGATCAACTTTCCTGCCCAACTTCGTGTCATCTGCAAGCTGAATGAGGATGCTTCAACTCCCTCATCCAGATCATTTATAAAGATACTAAGCAGAACTGGACCCAATACTGAGCTCTGGAGAACACCACGTCTGACTGGTGTTACCAACTGGATTTAACACCATTCATCACCACTCTGGGCTCAGCCATCCAGGCTTTTCTTTTTACCCAGTGCAAAGTACACCTGGCCAAGCCATGCACAGCCAGTTTCTCCAGAAGAATGCTGTGGCAACAGGCATCAAAAGCTGTATTAAAGTCCTGGTCACTCATCCACTAAGTGGGTCAATCTTGTCACAGGAGGAGATAGGAGATCAAGGTAGTCAAATAAGATAGAAACTAGGATATTACAAGGCCCTCCTACAGCAAGTAAGCATCAACAACTAGTTTGGTTTTACATGTTCTGATGCTTTGGCAGTTTTAGGATGAAGGGCTGAAGTACTGAGGCCTGAAAAATAGGCTCTGAACTAAACTGACCACTAGATGAACACCAGAACCCAATAATGTATATCTTTAATATGCATAGCACTAATCACATGTGCAATGTATTACCTATTTTAGTACAAATTTGCCAGTCTATGAAAGCTGTGCTGTAATGCTGATTGTGTAACAGTAACCAGCAGAATGATCCTTCTTTATTTAGAGACACAGTGCAAGGCCAAGAAATCAGGCGTCTGGTCTATGTTCAGAAAATAGACTCAGATACTCCCTTGTTGGGAAATATGTGATCAAATCTAAAATAAGAGATACTCCCTTGAGGAGAAATATGCGATCAAAGCTAAAATACATGGAGATACTCCCTTGGGCTCCTCCTTAAACCCTGGCTAGGATTTGGGCAGAATCCAACTGGGAGGGTAACACCAGATGTTTCTGCACCTGAAGTTTTGCCAACGTTCATTTAACTATAAAAAAATCTGGACCCTCTTGCAGCGACTTTGGAGACCTCACCTACAAGTGGACGCACTGCATAGGATCTCCCAGTGGCTAAGACAGGCTGTCCAAATCCTTGCAGCAACCCAGGCTCCTAGCAAATGCAGATCAGGATGATGGTAAAGTATAAGGGCAACTGGTGATGTACCTTTCTTAGTCGCTGTAGTTTAACTTGTGTAGTAATGATTAATTGCTATCACATTTTTCTCTCCAAAATATTCCACAAGTCTATTTGTTTTAAGCATGGTTTTGAAGAACAAGCAAAAAAGAACAACAAAAAAAACCCAACTTATTTCACGAACAGCAACTAAAACCTCTTCAAGAAAGGCATCCAAAAATTTTTAATTAATAAAAGAGTATTGCTATCTCTACAAAAATAATAGAGAACATAAGCATACTAAAAACCTACACAAAATCACTGACCCCGGTTTTAAACTATGTGATGGTAACTGGAAGGTAGAAAGGTTGCTTTGGTTTTTTTTGTGGGGGGGTTTGTTTGTTTGGTTTTAAATCTCTCGTCTGAGTTCCATAGCTACACAAATGAGTGAAATGTTTTTTCTCTCCCTCCCTGCAACCACCTGGCACCTAACACAAGCACTCGTTGAATACTTCTGTAAGTGAAAATGCTTGTACTTAGTACGTATAACTCTATCTTCAATATTACCACCTGATGAAGTTTAACCATGCCAAGTGCAAGGTCCTACACCTGGGACAGAGCCATCCCAGGCACAGCTACAGGTTGGGCAGAGAAGAGATTGAGAGCAGCCCTGTGGAGAAGGACTTGGGGGTGTTGGTG
>JANRGW010048046.1:0-18219 GCA_024733675.1 Psilopsiagon aymara
GCATGGTTTAGTGTGAGGTGTCCCTGCCCATGGCAGGGGGGTTGGAACTAGATGATCTTAAGGTCCTTTCCAACCTTGACTATTCTATGATTCTGTGAAATAAGATTGAAATTTTAAGCTCAGCCCTTACAAAACCAATTGTTGGTAAATTTCTGCAGCCTGTCCAAATCTGTTTACTCAGAGAAGATATTCTTTCTGCTGCTACCTTAAGAACAGAAGTAGAGTTTGTAAATACCATGCACAAAGAAATTCAGAAAAGGAGATTTGAAGATGGGAAGTCTTCTTTGAAGTCTTCTGTTCAAACCCCTGAAGTACAGTGCATGTTAATCTTTCATTACTGAGCATTCCTTGGATGAACAGTTCCCATCCTGCCTCTTGATAAGGTTCAACTCTTTAGAAGATTTTCCTGGAAAATTACTGTTTTTCTAGAGGAAATGGTTAAGTCAGCTTGAAATTTCTTTCTCGTTTGTGCTTCAGTCTCTCTCCTACGGTTTGCTCTGCAGCTCAGAACACACAGCAGCACAGTACTTTGAAGTTTATACATTATAGTCTTCCCCACCTTAGCAAATGTCCAGAAAGGTCTGGTGTGCTGCTACGAGAAACTTCCAGGCTGCGTAGAAGGACTTTACAACTACCTTCTTCCAAAGCCTTACCCTGAACATGTCACTGATCTGTTCCAGTAAAGCATAATGGTACTTTAATAAAGCCTATTTGGTTTTGTCTGCACTGTTAATGAATCATTCCAGGAGTTTTGTTTCTTGCATGCTGCTCCCTGTCTGGATGTCTGCTTCAGGTGTGCTGTTCAGTGGAGGCCCAGGGTAAAATAGAAGGAATCTTTTTGTATTTTAAACATTGTGGTTAGGTAAAGTGCTATAGACATGAAGGTTTAATGGGCAGCTGTGTTGCTTTGTTAAAATCTGCAGTCTTCATTCTATGTTTCTCAGGATTAAACAGCAAATACATGATAAAAGGGATACCCCTTCAAGCAAGGGTGATCAATGAGAGAGACAGAGGTTTGGTGGCAGGAGATGTTTTCTTAAAACTGAGTGGCCACAATCTCCATCTCTAGTTCTGGGTTCTGACAGGTGCTATCCCAAACGCGCTTCTCCAGCTCCAGTGCATGTGTGTTGGAAACTCTTTTCTTAAGTCGCTTACTGTTTGGAATGGTCCAAAATTGGAACTGTTTGTCAGCATAATCAGCTGTGAAATTCTTAACTACTTGAAGCTCCTGAGTGTATTAAAGAAAGGGGTTCCTCTAAGCTGCTCTCTTGTGTCTGATTCTAAAATGAGCAGGAAAAAATGCAGGAAATCATCACAACACTTCTGTATGCATATTTTTGAGAGGCTTAAAATTCTTATTGTCATAATTTGAGCTATCTTTATAGTTTTTGTTTCCCCCTACCCTTATTTCCCAAAAGTAGCCTCCAGAAGTCATATGCTCAGTATGTATGAAGAGCCTGATATAACAAGGTAGTATGGATTTAAAAAAGCAAGGCTGTTTCAAGTGTCAGTTTTCCAGATGGATATCATACTCAATATGCAAAATGATATTTCTTTGGAAAAATGTAATAAAAAGTCTCTAATTTTGAAATATCTTAATAAGATAAAGTAAATTATACATATTTGAATAGATTGGTTTTCAAATATTGGTGCAGATGGCAGCACTCTGCCAAATGTTTTTTCCAAAAACTGTGAAATTATTTTTTTTTTCTTCTTAAGTAATGTGACATTTCTGTTAATGTTACCTCAAATAACAGCCTGCTGCATGGATCAATAAAAAGAGCAAGCGCGTCAATATGTCTTACTGTAATGCATCCCTGTTGTTGGGTGGTGTTATGAATTCTTTCTCATGTTTTAGGTATCCTTCAAAGGCTAGAAATGCAAAGTGGGTTGCAGTGTCAAAAATTAGCTGTCACAGAAAGAACATTTGGCTGTTTCTGTTGAAGCCTAGGGTTCATTGTCATCAAGAATATCCTGTGAGATAAGTGGTTCTGACCTGTAATAAACCAAGAGATGTTTAGTCTGACAGGAAAAGTGTGATAGGATACAGATAGCTGTGAAGTTAAACTTCAGTTTGTGAAATGGAATAAGACATGCTACTCCTTTTCTATAAAAATTGCACATTAACATGGTTAAAACATTCTTCTCTCAGATTTTTGATTTAAAACTCTTTTAGTGCTTTTATATACAGGGTTTTTCCTGGACATTATTATTCTTTTATCATCATAAATGTCTGTCAGATTTATAGAGCTGGAAGCATTCCAAGTATAGTAGTTTTAATTATATTTTTTTCTCCAGTGAGGCATGAAAAAACTCCAACTTTTCCTGCAGTTTGGCTTGGCTGTGGTTATCTATATGTGTTTGGCTGTGAATTGCAGGTCACTGCTGAGTTTAGTTCCTGTGCTGCCCAGGGGTGTCAGTGAATATGATGCGACATTATTCCAGCTGGCTTCAATTTCCAGTTGAAGTACTTGTGCATGCCTGTGTTAGCTCTTGACCTCTATGTGTGTGTCCTTTCTTTTCCAAAATACTGTTGTGCCTTTTTGAGCAGCTCCTAGTTTGCAGGGTGTTGCATGAGAAGATATGCTGGTGGCCATTTTCTCATCAGAAGTGTCTCAGTGAGTGGTGATGGTTCTGGAGCTGTTTGCCTGCAAGGCCGTGCCAGAGTGTGGAAATCGGGGACAATTACAGCATAGCAGCATGTGATAGCCTGTGCATTGCTAGGGAGCGTGGCCTGGATGTTCATTGTGTTTTTTCTTGAAAGCCTCTTGCATGCATCACTTAAAAGTGTGCTACAACACAGTCTAGAGCATCTTGTACATCTTGTGTTCCGGTATGTTTTCCAAGCTGTAGTGGTCCTGCTTGTTTCTAAATAGTTTTCTATGTCAACTGGGAGGCTGGAGGGCTGCTGTTACTTGCCAGCCTGAAGTATCTTAGGGCAGAAACAGAGTTTTGATCTCTGGTGCTACTGCTAAAATAGTTTGGAAGTGTACTGGGGAGAGCAGAAGATGTGGCTGAGGGCAAGTGACAGCTGCCTGAAATTTTCCAGGGCAGTATGGTCTATTTCTCACATTCCTCTTGTAACCGTAGGACAGTGGTTGTGATATGTGACCAGTTAGGTAGTTTTTTATCATTTAAGCATAATATAATCCTGTTCTTGTCTATGAAGCCCATAGCAGTGTCACCAGAGCTGATGTTTTACCTTGAGCTTGAAAAACTGCATGTTGCACTTAATAGTCATTAAATTAACTTTGTCATTAAATTGTTACCATATAGAGATCAATGAACTTTGAGGCAAACCAGCCTACTCCTTTGTTTTCTTCTGCCTCTTCATATGCTGCTTTATATGTGGAGCTCAATCTCACAGGTTCTGTGATTAGCAGAGATTAAAAGTTGTAGTCAGGACTCGGGTCACTGATGCAGTGCTGGCAGTGCAGGAGTAATCATTGAAATTGTAATGAGTAAAGTTGACACCTTTAAATGCCAGTAGAACAACTTACTGAGAGTGACAGGAAATAAATAATGCTGCTGTTTGCCAGATGGACATGCAAAGAAATTTATAGAACTTGGATGTCAATATCTAATAATTTTGTATTGGAATTTTTTTGAAAAAAATTTGACCATTAACACATTTTAAAGGAAATACATTTGTCTTAAGGAGCAAAGGTCCTTGGTAGCAATTAAATAGGAGCAAACAAGTTGTCTGACTTTGCATTCATAATGTATGGTCAGTTCCGTGTCCATAAAAAATTCAGGTAAGCTTTAGCTCTCCAAGTAGGAGGTATTGGGTAGGATGGAATAGGATGGTACAGGTACAGCACTACTCTGCCTTCTGGGCTGTTTATGTATCATGGAAGGAAGCCAATGTACGTGCCTTGCTTGCTTCAGTCAGATGGAACTCCATAATTTCTTATCGTGACATTCAAGGGGTAAATGATCAAGTTGTAAGCTAAGTTGATTCTGGGCCCTAAATCTTGTGCCAGTTTCCATTTAAAACATGTGTCCAGATGTCTGTTAGAGATGGGCGACACAGCAGGTTTATTCCCTGTGAGTTATAGCCCATGGTTTTAATTCATGCAAAGCACTAAAGAGCTTTGTTCTTTTCAGAATAAGTTCATTCAGATTGGGAGCTGATAGGCTTTGAATTTTCAGAAATATTGAACATGCATTTTCTAGTTACTTTGCATGAGATTCGAGTCTTTACTTTGCATCATATGCCTGCACATATGGGCTTGTGCACTTCTTGCATAATGTCTTCCTGATCTGCTGAAGTATTTTATCTGCATAGGCATGTTAAATGATAAGATCAACCAGTATTTTCAGTGCACAAACGCCATGTGAGAGTTTTTTGGTCCATTACCATCTGAGTGACAGCACCACCTCCTGGAACATCTATGAAGGCAGAGCAGCAAAAGCAAAGCCTGTTGTCTAGTACAATTTATTCAGCTGCTTACTGAATAATTGCAATGCTATCCAGAAATGGATCCTAAGTTGCTGACCGCCTTGGATGAAAATGGAGTACCTATAGCAGGATAATTCTAGCTGCTGTGTTTCGGGCTATATTTGGTGTCCTTGACCTGGTTGTTTGGGACTTCGTGGAGTGTTCCTGGTGGTGACAGACACTGCAAGCAGGTGCTAAATGAAAATAAACAGTTAAAACCTTGCTGCTAAGCTTGACACTGTGTCACTTCACTGATTGACACAGACCTGTGCTAGCATGTAGTATTTCTGGAATCAATCCTCTTATAGTCTTGCATGGTAGTGGTGAAGGGTATGTAACCTCATTTGAATTTCAAAGAGCTTGCTAGGGGACCAGTGATATTTTATGATGTCCTTCTGTCTGTTGTACAAGAAGCAGTTGAACCAACATGGTTTTCAGTGTAGGTACTGACAGAAAAGGATTAAAGTCTCATTCATGCTGTAGTGTGTGATGCTGTTGTGTAGAAGATGAATTCAGGAAGCAAAGGCTTGCACTGCATGCAAATTCCAGAAAAAAAAAAAGTTTATCTTTCATGAAAGAATGACTTTGAGCTTCAAGGACAAACTGCCTTCATTGATAAAAATTGGCCTAGATTCATTATCTTCTGTGATGCTGTGGCAACTGATTCTATTTGATCTGGCGCTCAGGTTTTTATATGTTCACTGCTTCATTTCCTTGGTTAAAGCCACAGTTCTACCATTTCTATCATGGAACAGGATCAGCATTTTGTGTTGTAACTACAGTTTTAATTCAGGGAAGCCTGTTTGTCATTGTCTTTCAGTTTCTTGAAAGGAAAAAAAATACTTGAAATTTTTCAAGTGAACCCTCCATAAGAAATAATACAGCGTAAAGTTCAAGAGTAATTGCGTCAGGGCTTGTGAGTATTTGTGAAAATGTGGGGGGGTTGTTTCGGTTTGCTTTTTCGGTGCATGTTCTCTCTGAAATTCCTCTGTAGTTAATCTTGACTCCACAGAAATCTTCATGCAGAACTGTTATGCCGGGCTCTGTGTGAGCTGTGACACAATTGTGAGAGCAGTAGGGCAGAAGAGACAGCCAAGCCCCAAAGGATCGCAACACAATGAGATTTTTAAGACTAACTTTATGCAGTGCTAGAACAAGCTTAGTTTGAATCTGTAGTGACTCCTGACCACTTAATAAATCTGCTTACAGGGCAGACCAGAATATTTGGACTCTGGCATTGCTGAATTTTCAGAACAGCAGGTAAGCTGATAGATTCTGTAGCAAAAACTTTGGTTTTGTTTTTTTTTCTTTTACAGAACTTTTGAAAGGCACAGGTTTTTCTAACCCAATGCATCAAAATTTTTACCCATTTTAAGCAAGTTGGTTTTTCATTGATGATTGCTGCTGGGTACATCTTAAGTACTTTAATGATGAAATAAGAAGAAATTCTAGAACTGCTGACCTTTAATGTATTTCAGGGTTCACCAATGAATTGTGTGTCAGACCTGTGGACACATGTTTTGAAAAGGTCAATTATGACAAGTTTTTTGAATTTGCATAATTATGCTTGCCACAGCACTGAATAAAAATAGCAAATGCATTGCCCTTTTAAAGTATTCAGGTTTTCCTCTCTTCCTGTCTTTAACTTGATTTTACTAAGCCATTCTAATATTATTCATTGAAGAACATGGGAAACATGTGACTGTGTTAGGAGCTGCAGGCTGGGAGCAGAAGTTGGGCTCTAGGCAGGCAGTGGAAAGGGATGGAATGGACAGTGGAGAGCCACTTTGCTCTGGCTCTTGTTCAGTGAAGTCAGAAGCTGGAAGAGATCCCTGGATAGGAGGCCTGCATGAGCTCATTGGGAAAGCAAGGTGGCTCTGATGATGTGAAAGAATTCAGACTATCTGGGTGAAAAGAGACTTGAGTGAGGCATTAAAGAGAGTCTGTGGCAGAAGGGGCTGAATATGGATAGGGACATCAAGACCAGAGAGAAGAATTAGGATAGGGAGCTGTGAACGGAGAAAATGAGTCTGTCTAAAGACTTAAAGCACTGTCTTGCTTCTTGTGGGATTCTGAGAAATTTCTTACTTGCAGGAAAACATCATTCCCTTTCAGTGATGGTCCAGGTGGACAGCCTACTACTGCTGCTAGTTAGTCTATTGACACAAGAGTCTGAAGCATATCTAGTACCTGTAGAGATTATGGTCCTGCAGGCATCTGAGCATCTCTGATGCTGCAGGAGGAATTTTTGGAAATACCTTTCTAAACCCACCAAAGATATTAGTTGTCTAAATTGGAGTACGGTGTTGCAGTGTAATGCATGTTTATTAGGATACTTTATCCCAGAACCATTGTATCAGGCGGAGAACAGAGTGCCTTGTTTCTGAATCAGAGCCGTGGTGAAGTAAATGGTTGAGGAAGGTGAAGAAGTAGTTGTATTAGTGGGAGAATTGTTGGAAGAGGAAGATTCCTTAATAGCTGAGAAAGCAGAGCTTTGTCCTGGAGAGCTGCAATCTTCTGTGCCTTGCAGTTCTCACATTAAATAATGCAAGTTACTTCAGCTAGACTTTCCATGGTGGGCTGCCAATGGGATATTCACATTCTTTGTGAACAGTTTGATGCTCAGAGATTTGATTTTTGGAAATGCTGAGTATTCCCAGCTGCTGCTGAACTTAGTGGAACCTGTGCTTGGATCTCCTACAGGGTTTGAGCATGCAGGCAGCATCACTTACTAATGTCAGATTTAACCCCAGATGGTGTAATAGGTCCTTCAGCACATTGCTCTGCTGAAGCATTAGGCTAGATCCTATAGTTGTGCGTGTTAATGCAGCCTGGGCCAGCTGCCTGGTTTCTTCCACTCGAGCTGCTCAGCTGAAGGAGCTGCATTGGCTCAGGAACTAACTCAGTGAAAACTACATAAAGCGTTTCTGCAGGCTGTTGAGTTGTGCTGGCTAGGTGTATCCATGAAGTGCTTTATGGTAATTTTAAAATTCTCTGAAAATCAGGTCTCAGAAGTCCCAGTTAATGCAACCACAAGAAATGGAAGCATTTCACTTTCATCTGTCTGCTTTCATTTCCTGTTTGTAAAATGACAATAATATTATTATTTCATCTCACATGGGTCATTAGGAAAGAGAACTTGTTTATGTGGAAGCTAAAAATTCTGTCTTCAGAATGGGGTTTGGGTGATGTATGGCAAATAAGTCCATGGCTTTCCTCTGAAGAATAGCCAGAATATTATGCAATTTATAGGGAAAAGGAATAGCTTGTGGAGTGAGCACCAGCCATTCTGTGCCCTGGGTGAGACAGATTTTGAAGCGAAATATTTTGGTCATGTAATTTTAGACCTTGTACACATGGGATGGTCAAATTAATGTTGTTTAGGCAGCTTAAATTGTGGCACTTTTAAACTTTGAATGCTTAAGTTTCTAACCTTAGCAGTTCTCATGCTGGGTTGTGTATTAAAAGTGTAAAACATACTTACTGCTGTGAGCTCTGAATAACACTGCCAGTCAAAGCTGATGCTTCCCCCCCAGCCCATTAAATTACTTCATGTATTGTGGTGTTGTTGCAGCCACAGTTACTTTAGATGTTTTACATGCATCATAGTCAGATTGGTGAGAGCTAACATGGGAGCTGACATTAATATTGCAGAGAAGAGCAGATCTGATAACATACTGAATTATACATTGGGCTCCAGCACCTAAATGCAGGAGACCTGCAGGCTCACAAGAAAGCTCAAGGGAGCTGACTGATCCAGAGTGCTCGATTTTTAATGGTGGTTGTTCAAACAAGAGGGTGGAGGCTTATAAGAATGGATTTAATATGAAGGGTACCTACAGGCTCAAACAGAATATAGCCTCTGTGCTGCTGTATGGTAAGCAGGGTCAGGAGAGCATCTGTGGTACTTGGCTGGTCTGAGCTGGCTGTTTGACCCTGCCTGAGGGTCCTGCCATGCCCTAGGTGACTGCTTTCCCCTTGGTGCCCTGATATTGGTAAGCTGAACTGGCTTTAAACCCCCATGAGTTATGTTTGTTGAAAGATTTATTCTTTCTCTCTGGATAATCTCCGGTTTGGTCTTCTGGTTGTGCAATGTCAGGAGCAGAGTGCCTACCATGGTACTGTGCACAGTGAAGTCTGCTACACTGGGGTGGGTAGAGATTCACAGCCTTCAAGGAAGATCTATACTGAGAAATCCTCATTTTCCTTGTGTGTGAGGATACTTCAGTACATTAAAGCATTTTTGTTCTCTTAGTGGCACTGCCTAGGTTACCTTTAAAATCCAGTAGTAATTGGATTATTGTTGATTTTTGGGGGGAGAAGGCTCTGTTGCTTTGAAGCTTGGTATGTTGAAGGTTACTGAAAATGGGAGGAGCTGTTGTATTTTTCTCTCCCAGCTGTGTACATGGGAACCCCTCCTCACAGTTACCGGAGTAGCAGTGGATACTGTCTTGCAAATGGAGTGATTTGGTTGTTATTATGTACTGCCTGTAGAGTAGGAGAGTGGCTACTTGAGAAAACATTTTAAAAATGAAATCAAAAACCTCTCAGTGATTCAGGTGTCATTTTTTTCTTCTCACATTTCATTGCAAGGAAAGAATAAGCACTAAGAAAGCAAAGAAACTGTTGGTGACAGCCTGTGCTGCCCACTCATGCTGCATGGCAGGAACAAAGAATTTGATTCCTGCCTTTTTTTAATGGTTCACTCTACAGAAGGAGGGGCTGAACTTCCATGTCTTTTTCCTTCTGAAATACCATAGCAATTGGTTTTCAGTTCATTTGCTGACATTTATCTTATAAAACATGGTTTGCTATCGTAGCTATTAAAACCTCTTGGAAATGGTAGATCAGGTACTCATTTGCAAAATGAGGCAGAGCATATGCAAACCTTGTCATTTGTGTAAAATCAGGAAGAATTAGAGGTCGAATGGCTTCAGAGCTGCTTTTAGACAGTGTCTACTTGTAGCTGAGTTCCTGATCCTTAAGAAAATGAAAGGGTCTGGCCAGCTGTGCACTGTAGAAGCAAGAGCAATCAAATTGTGCAAGATAATATATACTGATATTTCTAAGGCAGATTCAGGTCAGTTTTAGAAGGGATGGCTTTGAAAAATAATTAAATATAAATTATTTGCCTTTGAATGCTTTGTGTGGTTTCACAAAACAAGTCTCCCTGTTGGGGCAGGCAGTGGCTCAGTTGTCTTGGGAGAGGAATTCCTCTCTTAACTTCCCTGGTCATCCCTGTTGTGCTGCTGTTGCAGGTTTTGCTCCCTTCTGAAATCAGTGGGGCTTGGCTTCCAGATCCTGCCTGGAAGATGGACAGGGACTGACCAGAGCCAAGAAGCAGTTGGAGGGTCAGGGTGGGTGTTTGGAGTTGATGACAGAAGGGATGAATTACTATCTATGGGAGAGTTAATTTGGGGAGGTTAGAGAGGTTAGAAACATACGGGGTGACTCCTCCTCATGCTGCAGAGAGAGAGAAGCCTCTGCAGGAGCTAAACTGTTTTAAATCTCAGAGAATAAATATGATCAAAACAGCCTCCTCTGTTTCTCCTTCCGTGCGACTGTCTGTGGTGTCAGATGGTTTTTCTGCTCATCTCATGCCTGCTGTTACCAGCTGGTTCAGTTCCACCTGCTCTGGGACAGACACTTCCCACCTCCTCAGTCCCCTCAGCTCCTGCTTGTGGTTCCCTTTCAAAGCAGTGTGGAGTATTCCATCTGAGAAGGAGGCAAAGACATGTAATTAAAGCAGTTTGAAAAAGTCGAGGACAGAGAACATGTCTGGGTTTATGTATCACTAAGGGAAAATCCTTACAGCCGACCTGATTAGAGATGGGTTGGATAAGTGAGCTGTTAATGTGAGTAGAAAATTGTTTGGGCCACTGAACTCAAATTGGTGCCTGATTATTAGTGATGTCTCTCTGAGATCAGCTTCTGGGCCAGTACTGTTTGACATCTTATTTGTGGCTTGCATGATGGGATGGAGCACACCACCAGCAAGTGTGTGAACAATACCAAACTGAATACACTTGAGGGCAGTGCTGCCACTCAGGGGGGCCAGGAGGGGCTGGAGAAATGAACGGAGATGAGCCTCAGAAAGCTTAGTAAAGGCTAGTGCAAAGGCCGCATCAGGCTGGGAGGTAACTGCTTAATAAGTAGCTTTGCAAAAAAAACACAGACAGTCCAAAACACAAACCAAATACCTGGGAGTCCAAGAGGACATCAAGCTGCCCAGAAGCCAGCAGTTTGCCCAGGCAGCAAAGGCTGACTGCATCCTGGGCCCTGCTAAGAGAAACACAGCTGGCAGAGCAAAGGGAGGGAATCCTGTTCCTCTGTGCTGTGCTCATGACACTGAGTGCTAGGTATCTGGTTTAGGCTCTCAAGTGCAAAGACAGTGTAACTGTGGTTGGGGCTGGAGCATGCTCCAGGCTCTTCCTGGAGTTGCACTGGGACAGGAGGGGGGTGGCAGGCACAGGCTGGAACATGAGAAATTAAGGCCAGATACAAGGGGGGGGAAAATTGCCGTGAGGATCATGCAAATGTGGAACCAGATACTGGAGAAGGAGTGACATCTCTCTTGATGTTCAGGACTCGCTGGACAGATCCCTCAGCTCCTTGTTTCAGATGGAGGTTGGATTAGGGACCTCTAGCGGTCCCTTGCCACCTATGTGGCATGAGAACATCTTCAGATGACAAGTACTCGCTTGTCATGCAGCCATGAATCATGTAGTTGTTGAACTCTGTACCCGATTTCACTTCTTGTTCTCCTTCTTGGGATGGATGCTTTATTTTTCTTTTTTATTTCAGACAGTTTTAGTGCTAGAGTATTTCTTTAGATAGTTTTTAAGCAAGGTGGTCTCTAGCTGCAGTTAGTGTCTTGTTGGAAGAACTAGCAGCACTATATAGCTACACTAAAGCAAATTATTCTCCCTCATGGCATTATTACCTTCATCTGAAAATTTCCCTAGGCTGCAATTTGTCATTAATATTGCCTTCAGTTAAACTTAGCCGTACAAAAAAAAAAGAGGAGTTAATAGAGCTGCAGTTCTGGAGTTACCATCACCATTTTTGGAGGGTGAGTTATTGCTTAGTACATTTTATTGACCAAGCATGTAGAGTTCTTGGTCCTTGAAAAATGATGCAGTGGTTCATCGCGGACTCCATAAATTGTTGGACTATGTAGCACCAATATCTTAGTTAGTCTCCTACACCATAAGAAAGAAAGGTATCTCTGAAACACAGTGGATATATATAGCACTATATGGCTTGACTGATATGAACACTTGGTTGTGATTGCCAATGACAGAAAAACTGAGAGGATGATACTGAGTTCACTGCTGCTTTTGTGCTTTTGCTTGTTTTATGCTATACTTAACATAATTTGAATGCTGTGACAATGACAATGACATACTATAATATAATTCCACCTGAGACAATGCAGCTGGAATTATTAAGATGGAGAGACAAGGCTGAGTTGCTTTGTCATCAGTTGGCACTGGATATCCTTTTTTTGTGGAAGTGCTAACAAACACAGTGGTAGGAGCGAGCTGCCCCCACTCAGGTGATGTTTTGGGCCAACACAGGAAGGCCAGGCAGGCTCTATGGTCCCTTATAGTGCTATAGAAAAAGTTGTACTAGCATCATATCTGGTATCTGTGACCTGAGTAATGAAATTCCAGTTTATCATCTGAGCCTGATGTGCAGGGCCATGCATGGTGTGCAAGGTGTCATGTTTCCACGTTCATATTGAAATACCCTGGTCATGCTGCCTCTTAACTTTCCTTGGTCAGAGTCTTCAGAGTGAGAGTTGCTTACCTGCTGCCATTCTCTTGTGATGGAGTCTGAAACGGTTTCAGTGGTCCAGCCTGGTGGATCTTAACTGGGAAATTAGGTCCTGAAGGAACAAATTAAATCTGAGGGAAAAAATGTTAAGGTGAGGAGCTTTAGAACTCATAACCCATCTCTTCAGTTGTTCCTTGAAGCTAACAGTAGCCACTAGAGAGTGCGGAGCATCTTTGCTTGTGGAGTCTTTACTGCTGTTTTCATCTAAAAGAGAAATCAGTTACCCATTTCTATTGGAAAAGAGACTTTAGGCTTGTCACTCTAGTGCCAAAATACACCTACTGATGAAGGCTGTTCCTAAAGTGCCTCCAAGCTATGATGATCTTGTGATCCCTCACTGCAACCTCTGTTGTCGTGCATTCACAACTGTATCAAAAAGACACATCCATTCAAAAAGTCAAGCAAAACAAGATTGTTGCATTTGTTAGCGTCATGCTAGTTAAAGAAGCAAACAAGAGTTGAATTCGTATGGTTTTGGACACAGCTGAACTGTTGCTGGAAAGCTGTACTGAACTCTTTTTCAGAGGTGAGAATGCAGCTCAGACAGGGAGAAGACAGGTAAAGCTTTCTTTATAGCCTTGTAAAATTAAACTTTGTGTGCAGTTTGCCCATAATGTTAGCTCTACTGGCAGGTAGGCTGTTACTCATGCTTTGCAAGTGGTTTCAGATTTGTGCTTCTTTTAAAATGTGTTTGTGGCTAATATAAAGGACTGCATTAAGAGCCTAGCAAGAGAAATTAATTGACATAAGGGAGACTGTAGCAGACTTTAAATTAGTTGTTTCTCTAGTCAATAATGAATATTTAAAAATGTGTGAAATACCTGCATGCATGGTAGGCTATGATGGCTTGTCAAAGAAGAGCTAGATTGGGTGAAACTATTCATATCGAGTTGGCAAGCTTAGACTAATCTCCATGTTGAATGACTTCTTAAACTCATTGTTTCACTAGAATGAAATCTGTGATAATTATGTGTGCTGTTGGGTCTCACAATTGTGGAAGCCATTCTGCTTCATGTTTCTTTTTCTGTCTTTGGGTGAGAGCTAAATTTCATTTAACATTTATAATTGTTAGTGCTCAGAGGTTGGGTTTCTGTTGCTGTGGATGCTGTAGAAGCCAGTCCTAGCCGTGATGCCCATCTGGTGGTGCTTTGGGAGTGCAGGTGAAGCCATGCGGCTCCGTCCTTGACAAGCTGTCACTTAAAACAGAACTGGGAAGCCCTGTATGTCACTGCTCATCCAGTTCTAGGTTAAGGATCACCTGGTCCTTACAGGCCAGTGGGCAAAGAATGTGGCAGGATGCTGGCAGGCATCTGTGGGAAGGTCTGCATCAGGAAGGTAGTTGCCATATGCTTCTGAGCCCCTGTTCTGGCATGGAACAGACATTGCGGGAGAAGGAAGCTTGGGAGCCTTATGTGTAGTGACTGGGACTGGCAGCCTGTTGGTGTACTCAGTTGAGAACAGATGAACCCATACCCTCAACAGAAGTTTTAAGACATCCCTGTGTACAGCTTGTGCTACATAACCCTTTTTTTTGAAGAGAAAGTACTAAATCTGAAGGGAAGAAAAAAGGCCAACCCCTTGGCTTAGTAGGTGTTTGCAATATAAGTTTTTCTTTGGCTTGGTGTAAGGGTACTGTTTTTTTCTCTCCACTGCCAAATGACGAGGATGTCAAGAAAGAGTGCAGTTGGTGGATATAATAAGCTGGTGGCAAGGATGGATAGGATAATAAAGCAGACAGGGTAAAACCTAGAGTCAGTTCCCCTGCTGAAATTAGTAGTCATAAGCCACACTCAAAGAAGAGGAAATGCTCTTCCTATGACCAGCACTTCTTCATGATGTAATACCATCCAGTGTGTAAACACACGGAAACCAGGATATTGGTACTGTTCAGAAATAAAGCATCAATTCTGAATTTAGATAATTTTAAAAAGCAAACCAGGAATTGCTTGTTCCTCTTGATTTCTATGTGTGTTTTTGTGGTCTTTTCAAAATATAGGAAAATGGGCAAGTAGGGGGGTTGGGGGGAGGAGAAATAAAAACCTGAGCAAGAATAATACTTTGTTCTGTGTATGGAAACAGTGTGAATAAAGGCAGATGAATAATGGTCTTCTTTTGACATCAGCTACATGGAGGTTCTGATTGGCAGTACAATATGAACAGCTGTCAGGCAGTACTGTGATACGATTTGGTTCTTTCCTTTGAAATCCTGTGGCTGGGATTTCTCTGAAGTAAATTGTGAATTTTATTTTGATACCTACTGGATGTGCATAATTGAGCATATATTCAGCTAAAGGTACTTAGTACTTCCTGAAAATTTGGCTCTTCAGGTATGCAAAGTTAGGCACCCAAAATCAGTGGTACTTTTGGGGAAGAAAATGTGTACCTTTTCTATTCTCATACATCTTGATCTTGGCTGTTAAAGTATAAAACTTGCACTTCAGTCTTCTTTTTTCTGATCTTTTTTCCCTGTTTTAATATTTGCCATTTCTACAGGGAAAAAAATGCAAAGTAGTCCATTCATTGACCTGTTGCTTGGCAAGTGAATGTCATTGTTAGTACATCCCAGTTCATTGCTTATCAATGTGGAAGCTGTGGTACAATTTTTATGTGCCAGATTCCTCATTTTGTTTGCTTTTAATTCCATTTTCTTTTAGTTTCATTTTAAACAGCTGTTTTCCAAATCCCTTCACAAATAGCAATTATGTTTTATAATGATGATTTTTGTCACTTAAGTTTTAACTGGTGGTTTGATTCCTTGTTCTAAGCAATGTAAAACTGAGATAGCTCAAGTGAAGTTCAAGCTGTAGGGGTATAAAACTGATGTTGGCAAGTGGAAAAGTCACAGATTTTGTTTTAGGTGTTTGGAGGTTTTGCACACATCCAAGCATCTGGAATTACACTCTTTCACCCAAAGCTGATGTGGTTTGTATTTTATGTATTTTGTCTTCAGCAAAAGATCCAAATCCTGTTTTCCCTTACAGTCTGTAGCACAAAAAACTCCACCAACAAATCCAAACCAAAACCCAAACTGCCAAACCCAAAGCAGTACAATTCCAGAACAGATGATGCTCACTAAACACAGAAATACCTGCTTCTGGAGCTAGGGGTCCTTCCCCCATTCCTGCTAGTGTTTCAGTGAAGGTCCCTATGGGGTCCATAGCTTGTGGGAGAAGTTCTCATGCACTTTTGTCATCGAGGAGCCTTTCTGATCCACTCGCCTTGTGATGGTTGGATGGCAGAATGTTTCTTCTGCTGTGTCTCAACCCTCAGTGGTATTTCACAGGCAGGGAAATTACTTTAGTTCTTTATTTGCCTTGTGGCTAGAGGCTGCTTATTGGTCTGTTGGGTTTTGCTCTTCAGCTGCTTGTACTTCATGCTACTCCAGTGTGACTTTCCAGTTTTCAGGCCTATTTATTTTTGCTTCAGGCTGCAAGAGGTATATGGGAACGTCTTAAACTAGCTTTGCTTCTGAATAAATCACAATGTGGAACTGAATCTTGGAGCACTGAGTCTGTCTACCTACAGCATTACTTTTTTTGTCCCAGCCTGAGATGTTTGTGATACCAAGATTTTCTCTGGGCTTTTTTTATGATGAGGTTTCAAAACTTACCTCTGCTGATGTGCAATTTGGGCAGTATGTGCCATTTGAAACAAAATGTTACCCACCTAACAGCCAGCCTGCCAAGAGGCTCTCATTTGTCAAGGAATGCTGAGGTTTTTTTCATAAGGGAGCTGTGTATTGATAGCAGCTGTGTTGTAATTACTTCATTTCATCTGGTGCTTGGTTAGGTCTCTAAAGCCTTAATCCCAGTTATGGTTTACTTCTGATAATGTAAACTGTGTAACTTTTTCATGAGTGTTAACTCCTTCCTTGGCAATTTTTTGATTGTTATATATTCAGAACTTGTATCCAGATTACCAAAATTTCAGTTGGATAAAGTAATTTCCTACCAAACAAATAAAAGTATGAAATAGTCTCAATACTTTCCCTATATAAGATTTCACACTAAGCTGCCCCTGTCTAAGCCTGTCTCAAGCCTTGAGAGTGAGCTTTGTGGTGATCTGGAGTCCAGTGCAAGTTCTCTATCTACAGTCATACATGAATAGGTGATGAATCAGCAGTATTTTGTCTCTGAGCCAAGAAACATAATTTATTGCTGAAAGACTGTTTTTTGTCTAACAGTAGGATGATTTTCTGAATATTTAGGCAGAGCAATTTTTGATTAAAAATACTTTTGTCAGTGATATGGTACTTGAATTATGATCTGGGAACACCAGAGATTAAAAACTTATTGCAGGGAGCTCTCTGGAACTGAGCTTATGAAAAGGATGCATTATGCTGCAAATTATTAAATATTGATTTCTGTAACAGTCTACAGGCATTAATGAATTTAGTAGTATGCTAGTAAATAATATGAAAAAGATTGCTGTCTCAGCGTAAAGGGTAATTAAAAATAGGTTCAAATAATGATTTTGGTGCAAGTTAGATTTGTGGATACCATAGAGAACTCAACTTTGGCCTTTCGTTGAGTATCCAAAATCATTTAGAAGATGTGGTCACCTAGGACTTTTGCAGCTGAAGTTCCCAAAGTTTCCTGAGGTCCACAAGCTGTGTTGGATGCTTGATGGTTGGCTTTGGAGATCACAGCCCCATGTCAGAGGAAGCAAGACTTGTTCTTTATAGAGTTTGCATTCTTCTGCATCACTCTGAGGTTTCCTGGCAGCCTGCTCTGAGACAGCTCCGTTAAAGCACAGTTTAGCCTCTATAGCAAAGCTGTTGCTTGCAAGTTGTTTGCACCAGTGATGATTTCTTTACAATGGTTTAGAGAAGTTGCTACTGCAAAGTGTTTGCTCTCAGCATTCATTATGGAATTACTTCTCCACAGAGATCAGCGATTTGAATTTGTCATTACTTTTTATCTCAGTGTAAGTATTTTAGAGCAATAACTTCCTCCAGAAGAATGAAGGAGGGAAAGATAATTTTCATGTGTTATCCATAAGCATGACTTAGATATCTCTGTGAGGCACATTTTTGACTTCCTGCTTCACTTTATTCGTGAGACAAAATTAATACTTTTCTGCAGATATTAGTTTTTAAATTTCATTAGGAGGCGTGACAATATCTGGATCCTTGGGTCACTGAAAATGAGCAGGCAGCTTTAGTTGCATTATGCAAATTTGTCTTACATTTTTAGATGTTTATGTAGCAGCAAAAGTGGAACTGCTTATCGCATATAAAGGCATCTCTGGGTGAACTGTTGTTCATGTTAAGTGAATGAGAAAAGGCACAGTATTTGGGGAAAATGCAGAGGTACAATTTGGGCTTTTGTTTCCAGTATTGCAAATACAGCTGAAATACCAGCTGTGCTGTGACTGCAGTGAGTGACCTGAGAAAATGTACGCCATTAACCTCAAACTCACTGATCCAGATAGATGTTCATTTCATAAGAGCAGGTAGTGAGAGCCTGTCACCCTAGGTCATGTGGAGGCTGACCTTGTGACCACACAAATGGCATGCAGGCATACAATCCATTGCCCTGTCCCTGCCTTGGACGTTTATTTGGTTTTATGGTTTTTGCTAAGGTATCTCAAGGTTGTTTGTAATACATAGTTTTTGTTGTGTTCAGCTTTATTTTTCATGCTGCAATAACATCACAGTCTTGCAAGGCCCATATAAAAGATGGCAGAGGATATTGGTGTCCAGGGACAGTGCTTTAAGTCCTTCAACTAGGTTGAAAACTGTCCTCCTTGGATGAGTAGTACAGTCACCCCATTGCTGATTTATGGCTGATACAATCTAGCACACACTTGCTCTCCTGATATTTCAGAGGGTAGTAATACTTTAGTGAAAGATGAGGATGCCACAAGTAGGTCAGTCAGATGAATGCTTTCTAATGAGCTGTTCAAGTTTTGTGTAATTGATGGAACAGCTAAAATAA
>JANRGW010048048.1:8428-21877 GCA_024733675.1 Psilopsiagon aymara
GAGGGTAGGGTAAAGGGGCAGGACTGAGGCGAAAACCGGGGGGTGGGTGGTAACTATGGAAGTTCGGGAGTGCATGGTGGTCATCAGGTTCTCAAGGTTGGATTCTGTGTTTTCCCAGTATCGGTTAGAGCTGAAGAGGTGGATGTAGAGGGGACCGTGGAAGATGACTTGGGTAAAAGCAGAGAAGGGTCCCGAACAGATGATGAAGTTGTTCAGAGGTTAGTACTTGGGGTGCTGGGTAAGTTACTTCTGAAACACTGAGGCTTTCCCTTGTTTTTCAAGGGTCAAGTCGAGCATCAGTAATGCCTAAAGCCTCAGAAATGAGGGGAGAAATGTTACAAAAGTGAGAGACCGACTCACTTAAATGACTGGATTCTTCTAAATGAAAACGAGTCCGAGAAATTTGGCTTCAGAAATGTTCAACTTGGTTTTGAGTAATACCAGTAGCTAACATAATACCCAGTATGTTCATAGGGATTTTCTCCTGCATGTGGTAAATGGAATCAGTTCAGTGCCTGCTGATGAAATAGCTCTATGCCCACGAACCACCTCATCTCCTGTGAGGTATACCACATGCTGAGGATTGCAGTGGTATTAACATTACCTGTGTTCTTCTCTGAATTTCTTTTTCCGGGGGAAAAAAAAGAGTCTTTCTTGGAAGCATGGATTTTCACTTAAGTTTTAAATTAAGGTGATGCAGTTGAGGATAGCTACTCCTGCACTTACTTGATAGTATTACTTTCAGGCTGTGGCACTGATTAAGGGTCTTAGTATTGTTCTAAGTACACTATTATTGCTGTTGCTGGATGATAAAATTAGTGACACTGTTTATGGGCAAGACTACTTGACAGGTTTTCTTTGTCCTAACAGAGAAGAAGAAGCTATCCAACTAGATGGCCTAAATGCATCCCAGATCAAAGAAATTCGAGAGAAATCTGAGAAGTTTGCATTCCAAGCAGAAGTCAACAGAATGATGAAACTTATTATCAATTCTTTGTATAAAAATAAAGAGGTTAGTGCCTTTGAATAGAACATGCTAGAAATCTTTGTGTGTGTTCTAGAAATCTGAGCGCTGATTTCTCTTTCAGATTTTCCTCAGGGAACTTATTTCAAATGCTTCGGATGCTTTAGATAAGATACGGTTAATATCCTTAACTGACGAAAATGCTCTGGCTGGTAATGAGGAACTTACTGTCAAAATCAAGGTAAGAAGCATTAGGAACAGTCATAACTTATAGAGGAGCAGTAGGAGGAATGTAAAAAGATTGTGCGCATAAAATCTAAATTTCTGGCTTAATACTGCTGCAAATACAAACTAAGACCAAATCAGGGCCTTTGCAATTGACTTTGTCAAATACTATTCTTCTTTACATGGTGAAAATACATTTCTGATTCTATGAGGAATAACTGAGGTATAGAAATACTGCAAAGTAGGTTTACGTCACTCCTGTAGTTACTGTGTATCTGATTTTATTGTAGCAGGCATGAATGTGAACAGCTGCTATTCTACGTATTACTTTTCTGTGGCACCTTATGTATTAAAATTCAAAATGAAGTTAAAATTGCATCTTTTTTTTTTTCTTCAGTGTGATAAAGAGAAGAACATGCTTCATGTTACAGATACGGGTATTGGCATGACAAAAGAGGAGTTGGTTAAAAACCTGGGTACCATTGCAAAGTCTGGTACAAGTGAATTCTTAAACAAGATGAATGAAATGCAGGATGATAGCCAGTCAACATCTGAGTTAATCGGCCAGTTTGGTGTTGGCTTTTATTCTGCTTTCTTAGTAGCAGACAGAGTTATTGTCACATCAAAACACAACAATGATACTCAACATATTTGGGAATCTGATTCAAATGAATTCTCTGTGATTGATGACCCAAGAGGAAACACTTTAGGACGTGGCACAACCATAACGTAAGTAGTCATTTTCTTTGGAGTTAAAAGAAAAATAGTGTTGGTATGTTTTGCTTATCAGGAATATGTGGATTATTTTAGAATTGTGACTCTAATACATTGTTCGCTTCTTCTAATACAGCTTTTTTCAGTGTAATAGAACATCCAAAATAAATATAATTCACATTCCATTAGATGAACCAAGAGAACCATGAGCATCTTGACACCTGCCAGCAAGTAATTCTAGACAGTTCAGCTGCCTGCAGACTTATTTGGTTCCTCACACCATTGTGACCGCTCAAAACCCACGTAGGGCTGTAGTTTCCTCCTGGAAACTGGCTGCTGCTTTATATACCAGTGGGACTGGTCTGATGCAAATCTCAAAGTAGAGATAGTTTGACAGGCCCATTTTCATGAGCAGATTGGTTTATTTGGTCAGCATTTAGATGACTTCTTCCTGAAAACGGCATGTAGCGTGAAGAAGTTCATCTTGGTGCTCTAGGTCCAAGTGGAGGTAGTAAGAGTGCATTAAACTCCGCTAAGTATCAGTGTTTTGAGGTTTTCAATTAGACTTCTGGTTGCTGTCTGACCCAGTTGGTGAAAGCAACCCTTCCTTCTTGGAGTAGTTCAGTAGGGATTCTGTTTTTTAACAAGCACTTGGAGCTTAAGTAATAAAGGCTCGCTTGAATAAATTTGAATCTCTACAGCTGCAAAAGAAGGAAGATGGATCTCTCTTCCTGTAAAACTACTTTAAAACACTTGTCCAACACTTTAACTGAAGCTTTTTTCATTTTCTTTAGCCTTGTTTTGAAGGAGGAAGCATCTGATTATCTTGAGCTGGATACTGTTAAAAATCTAGTAAAGAAATACTCACAGTTCATAAACTTCCCCATATATGTGTGGAGCAGCAAGGTAAGTATATTTAACTGAGCATTGTAGAGTATGAACTTTAGTTGCAAAAGCTCTGGCCAGATCCTTTGGGAAGGATGAGGGAATACTATAGAATTTCTGTTTGTTTTAGTTGCCAAAAGCTTTCTGTTCTTGACTCTTTTGGCTAGTGTTTTACTAGTTATTTACTTCTTGAAAGTAGTGTGTTGCCAAAATTACTAATTTTAAATGAACTTATTTTTTACTCTGACTCATAGAACTTTACCAAAGAAAAAACACTGTACTAATTACTAAAAAAGATCTTCCACTGGCTTTGGTAGCTGGAAGCTCTAGTAAGCTCTCAGGCAGGGCCATGGTTAGGTGCAGCATCTTCACTTTTAGGCCTGCTCTTCTGATGTTTTCTCAGTGAAGCACTAAGTTATATCACCAAAGCCTCTGATGAGCATTATGTGTAAAGCTAAACTTAAAGTTTATAAAAAAATTAAGTTTGAGTACAGTGACTTCCCAGTGTACTGAAGGAGAGTATGCATTCACGAAAAATACAACTAAAAACCGTATCTACCAATAGAGAAATGCTTGTGACAGGCTAACAGCACAAGTTAAACCAGCACTCTGAGAGATTAAGCTGGATAGAATCCTAAAGCATACCTTGTAGGAAGCCAGGCAGTCCAAGTCCTCACTCTCAGTTGTCTCTTTAGACAGAGACTGTTGAAGAACCTATTGAAGAGGAGGAAGCAAAGGAGAAAGAAGAAACGGATGATGATGAAGCTGCAGTTGAAGAAGAGGAAGAAGAAAAGAAACCAAAGACGAAGAAGGTGAGCATTGTCAAACTTTGTTTTGCAGCGCATGTCAGATACTTCAGTAACTTTTCATAGGTAGTCTTCCAGATGCATTTCAGTAGCATGTGTGTGCTTTCAAACAGCAATTCCTGTTTTAAGTGCAGTTAGACAGCTTGTCAGGAAAGAACATCATAAGCAAAACAAACTTGGTTGAAATAAGGCAAATGACTGTACTTGGAAGTGTCATTTGCCTTTTGAGGCAGTGGTCCCTGGTCTAACTATAAATACATGAACAGCAGTGGACTCCGGTAATCTGACACTGTTGACTAGTTTAAATTAAGCATGCTCTGCTGGAGAGCTTATTTTGGAATGGCAGTAGAACAGAAATACTGATACTTGGTGAATGTGTTCAATGTACATAGGACACACTCTAGTGTTGATAAGTTTTGTTTTCATGTGTTACACTAATGCGTATACTTGAATGTCTATTTATATTTGAAAATCAGAGTGTGTACTTCTGACATGCTATTATATTACATTGCTTCAGTGACATTGTAGCCTCAGTGGAGTGTCTTTGACTTAACCAGAAGTAAAGAATGAGTCTTTACGAACTACTGTGTTCACATACCTAGGTTGAAAAGACTGTCTGGGATTGGGAGCTCATGAATGACATAAAACCAATCTGGCAGAGACCGTCTAAAGAAGTGGAAGAAGATGAATACAAAGCTTTTTATAAAACCTTTTCCAAGGTGAGCTCTGAGCCTCAAGATTGTTCCAAACTACAAACAAAACTGAAGGCTTACAGGACGGGCTACTTCTGAGGAAGTAACTGCTGTCAGTAGGTAGTCAAGGGTTAATACTCTTTCCAGAGCCACGATACTACCACCCAAGTGTTGCGTGGCCTAGGTTTAAGAAGTAGCATGTTCTAGCTCATACGGAGCTTACCAGTCTTTTCAAATGCTGACAGTGAAATTTGCATTCAGTCTGAGAGTGGTAGGGTTTGTGTTGTACATGGTGGAAGAAAGATACAGATTTCTAGAAATTATGTCCTATGTGTAAATATGGTCTAATTGCCTGCCTTGGGAGTCTCCTTTGTTGGTTACTGTGCTATTGGTGGTTGGCTTGTTAAAACAAAACTTAATAAACTAACAAAAAAAGACAAGAAGAAAAAAATTACATCTTGTGGAAGGTTAATGCTATGTGAGTAACTGCTGATCTGGAACTTTTTGTGTCCGTAATAACCATACTATTGTTAGATAAATTAATTGTAAAATAATTGCACTTATTAGGCAAACTTGCATTTTTACTGGAAACGTATTCGCTCTGAATTTTCCCATATCAACTCTAAGAATCGTTTCTTCACAGGAACATGATGACCCAATGGCTTACATCCACTTCACTGCTGAAGGTGAAGTAACTTTCAAATCTATCTTGTTTGTTCCTAATTCTGCTCCACGTGGCCTGTTCGATGAATATGGATCCAAAAAAAGTGATTTCATTAAGGTAGGATAAGCAAGTGTGTGGGTATGTTTTCACGTCTTAAAAACCAGAAATCCTTAACCTGGCTGCTGTTTCCTCCTGTAATTCAGCTGTATGTTCGGAGAGTGTTCATCACTGATGACTTCCATGACATGATGCCCAAGTATCTTAACTTTGTTAAGGGTGTTGTAAGTATCACAAGACTTACTTGCATTTGATTATTTTTTTTCTATCTTCAGCTACTGTTAGCTATACTTACAAAGCTGTTTCCTCAATTAGGTGGATTCTGATGATCTTCCTTTGAATGTATCTCGTGAAACACTTCAGCAGCATAAATTGTTAAAGGTAAGCTAATTGGTCTTACATTCCTTCATTGTAAACACAACAGAAAAAAGATTTAGAAGAATGATAGCTTGATTAGTTTTACATTATAATGCCTATAAACTAAAGTATAGGAAACCCACAAATTGCTGTTTTCAAACTACCTCTGTTTGCTTCAAATCAGGGACACCAAGTGTCTTGAATCCATTTGTTGCAGTAGGGTGAATTGAAGGTTCTTCTAAGTGCTTATTGTTATAACTTGGTATTGCTTTTTTAGGTGATCAGAAAGAAACTTGTTCGCAAAACTCTTGATATGATCAAGAAAATAGCAGAAGAAAAATACAATGACACATTCTGGAAAGAGTTTGGTACTAATGTAAAGCTTGGAGTTATTGAGGATCACTCCAATCGTACACGACTGGCTAAACTTCTTCGCTTCCAGTCTTCTCATCATGAAAGTAACCTCACCAGCCTTGACCAGTATGTGGAAAGAATGAAAGAGAAGCAAGACAAAATTTACTTCATGGCAGGTGCCAGCAGAAAGGAGGTATGTGAACGTGGAAGAAAGAGGGAAAGGGAAAAAATACTACAGCTCCTAGCTATAATAGTACCATAAATATTGTGAACTCTGCATTCTCTATAAATACAAAGACTCCATGCATGTGTTACTACTGCAGTTCAGTTTTCCTTGTACCAACTTCTGCCAAATAGTTGTACAGGCTTCAGTAGCTGCTGATACCAGTGCAATTAAACTGGCATCTGACCTATTTTCTTTGTTTTAGGCTGAGTCTTCACCATTTGTTGAACGCCTTCTGAAAAAGGGTTATGAAGTGATTTATCTTACTGAGCCAGTAGATGAATACTGTATTCAGGCTCTGCCAGAGTTTGATGGCAAGAGGTTTCAGAATGTAGCAAAAGAAGGAGTGAAGTTTGATGAAAGTGAGAAGTCTAAGGAGAGTCGGGAAGCCTTGGAAAAGGAATATGAACCACTCTTAAACTGGATGAAGGACAAAGCTCTAAAAGACAAGGTAAAATGTTACATTGTATTGTGTATTTGTAAATGCTGCTGCTCTTGCTACAACACACCTTGCAGATTCTTTAAGCATAGACTTGACAGTAGTCTTTCTTTTTATGAATAAACATACAAGTTTGATACTGTTCATTTCAGGAAAATAACGACTTAGAATGTCATCTTTGAAATCACAGTATTTTCTGAAGACTCCGAGTTACCTACTTTACTTCCTGTATAAACTACTCATTCTGTGAACTACCATTAATGCTGAGGCTTTCTTTCCACAGATTGAAAAAGCTGTGCTATCTCAACGTTTAACCCAGTCTCCGTGTGCTCTTGTGGCCAGTCAGTATGGATGGTCTGGTAACATGGAAAGAATCATGAAAGCTCAAGCTTACCAAACTGGGAAGGATATATCTACAAAGTAAGTATTCAGTTACATAGCAGTAGACACGAACTGTAGTTGACCTCCTGTGCTTAGTGTGGGCACAAGAAGCTTCCATCTAGTTTAGATGATCCTTCATATTTTTAAGTTCACAACATAGTTGCAGTCTCCCTCATAGTCTTAACCTTGTTACTTTGAAGCCAAATATGTAAAACTGCCTTGTGAGCAAGATTGGTCAGTGGCATTTGCTTATATCTGTAATTTTGTGACAAGAGAAGATGAATTGTCTTAGTAATTTGAATACTTCTTAGAGTTGAGCTAGTATTGAAGTGGGATGGGGGAGGAATATGCTTACTGTGGCTGTAATTGGTATTTAAGGGTTTAAAGATTTAGCTGGGCCCTGTACTTCAAAACTTAATGTATATCTGTTCTTTTCAGTTATTATGCTAGCCAAAAGAAGACATTTGAAATTAATCCCAGGCATCCACTGATCAAGGACATGCTGAGGCGAGTCAAGGTAAATAAATAAACAGTAGTGGAATTTTGACTACTTGGCTGCCTATAATCTGGCTTAACAGTTCTGCTTTTTTTGTTTCAAATGTTCTTCTGCATTAGGAAAATGAAGATGACAAAACAGTTTCAGATCTTGCAGTGGTATTGTTTGAAACTGCAACTTTGAGATCAGGATACATGTTACCAGACACCAAGGAATATGGAGACAGAATAGAAAGGATGCTTCGTTTAAGTTTAAACATTGACCTGGATGCAAAGGTTAGTTTGCCTTCAACTTGGGGCTTGATAATTTACTAATTGATAGGCTTGCATAAAATGAAATGTATCTGGCTTCCTACACTTAGGAGGGCCACCAGGAGCCTAGTGCAAATATGTGGGTGGGAAACTAGAGTCTGTACTCAATGCTCCTGGCCTCTCTTCCACCCTTTTTTATTTATTTGGGATTCTGCTTTCTTATGATGCTTCTCAAGTCTTGCCCTTAAGTAGTTTTTCTATGGGAGTAACTAAGGGGCCAAAGGCATGTGTGCCCATCTCTTAATGGATAAATTAGTAAGTGGGTATAAGTAATACAGGTTCTCATAATGCTGTGCAAGAACTTATGCTGGGTGTCTTGCCAGAGGAGGCATGATTAATGTGTCAGTGCTAAAAAGATTTTGCTTTCTTCTTAAAGTAGCTTAGGGCAGGTATTAGGAACTGATAGTGAATACTTCCATAGCATGTATTTAGCTAGTGAACAACCAGTAAGTGTCCTAAGCAAATTGCTTGTGACCTTCCTACAGGTGGAGGAGGAACCTGAAGAGCCTGAAGATGCAGCTGAGGAGACAGAGCAAGATGAAGAGGAGGTTGATGCTGATGTTGAAGATAGTGAAACACAGAAGGTACAGTGTAAAGTTTGACTTCTTACCTCTATTTATGCGTGGTGTTTTGTCCATGGTGCTGCCTGGCAACAAATGGTGTTCATTTCACCTTTCATGACACTAGTTCTTAGTGTGAGGTTTTCCAGACTTTCCTTGGAGGGGGGAAAAAGCCTGCATCACAAATGACTTAGGTCTACTAACATTTGAGCACACTTAAAAAGTATTTTTCTTTTAATACCAAAGTCTTAACGTGCCATCATTTGAATAGAAGTTTGACTTTAATAACTGAAAAAGTTGTAGGAGTGCTTTGCAAAGCATCAGCAATGGTTAGGTTCAGTCCTTGCAGGTCAGCTTTTGTGTAACCTTCTCCACCTTCAAAAAGTGAGAATCTTACTCTCTTTTTGTCTCCACAGGAATCCACAGATGTGAAAGATGAACTGTAAGCTCCACTCAACTACTGTTCTGTATTGGGGGGTTAAGAGGGAATGTGAATTAGATTCTTGTGGTTTTTTTCCACTGTAAAATGTTGAGGGATGGTAATGGGTTTAAGGGTGAAGGAGGATTTTTCCTTTTTTTTTTTTTTTTTTTTTTTTTTTTAAGTTCACTTTTCTAAAAACATTCCTCATGAATGTAAATTTGTATTATTTAACTGACTTGGTGTAAAATCTTGTCATGTACAAAATAAAATGTTCCCAAACACCACTAACTATATTTCTACATCAGCTCGTCTTGTGCGCTAGCACAAAGGAACAAAGGGATTGCCTTGAGTGTTCAAATGCTTTGTACAGCAGGCAGTTTGCAGTCCTTGTGCGTGTCCACGCTGGCACAGCCACACTTAACTGTGTTGTAGCCTGTGACTGTGGTTAGGTTTTGTTTTAATAAACCTGCTGTGCTGTTCAGCCAAAATGGAACTGATATCTTGAGAGCTGTACTTAAATTCATAGTTGAAGTATTCAAGAAGCTATGTCTACTGACATCTTAAGAAAGATGAGATGGGGCATTTAAAAATGGCATTGGAACTGATACCCTGCCAGCTTGCACTGGAGTAGGTATGACTTGACTCCACTTACAGAATAGGAAGGAGCAGCTTTTACAGCTATGAAAGGAAAAGAACCCCACACTTCCTTCCACGAAACACAAGAACAGTCTGCAATGGTTTACTGCCTGTGAGCATACACTGTCCTCCATGGAATTTGGTAGCCCTGCCTTTGACTTGCAGATAGAGCAGTGCTGCTTCCCACATTTTTTAAGTTAGAAACAAATCTTCTACAGTTGTTACTCCTTAGTGCTGTTGTTCCTGAACTTTCACTCCTGTTCTGTGTTTCTTGGCAAAGAACTAACAGACTAAATCTGTTGATACTAAATTGTAATGTAGACAGGCGAAACTGGAGCCACTGCTTTCTCTTCTATTTGTTATATTAGCTTTATGTGGTGTTTGGGTGAAGCACTACCATTTTCTTACTTGTGCCTCTACTTTGAAACACCCTCATGCAGGTTGTAGAAAGTGTTTATGCTCACGTGTTTTGTTTGTGGTATTTTGCCTTGCTTTGGAAGAAGTACATAGGAGGAGTAGTTCTCTTCAGTGACTTTACTGAAGAAACACTCTTTGTTAACATAATTTTTGTGAAGCTGGCGGTTCTGCAATCTGAAGCAAAATTTGCAGTTCCAAATTAGGTGAGGGCACTGAACACTGACATGAATGAGTTGCTTTCCATTTGCTTTGCTAGGGTGCTTCTGTATCACCCAAATACTGTTTCCATGCAATAAATACAAATGCCATGTATCAGTGTGGTTATTGTATTAGGGTTTATACAGAGGTGTTGGCTTTATTGAAGTATGCTGCCTGAGAGTTCAAGGAAGGGGAGCCTAGTTTTGGGTTTTTTTTTTTAGGGAGTCTGGATTGTTTTGGATTCTGCTTGCTGTAGTAGTATCTTAGATGTACACAAGAGCCTTTTGTTGTTTGTTAGGGCATGTGGGCAGTATTCTACCCCTAGACTGTAGTTCAGTAGCAAGCAACAGTGACTTCAATAGCAGTCCTTTGCTAGTTATTTAACAGGGCAGGTGCACCATTTCCTCTTAAAGCATGGTCCTCTTAGTAACAGACTTCTCAAGATTATCAGTGCACACCCTTCCTTATCTCTTTGACCAGCCTGAGTAGCAAAGGCGGCATGTGCCTGCTGCAGGCTTAGAGTTCTTGCAGCTAACAAAGCAGAGTCTTGAAAGCATAGTGTTGCTTGCTGTACTGTTCTTAACCTGTTACTTGTAGACTTGAGCAATCTTTACTCTGTTACATAGATGAAGTTCTTGCTGCCTTGATTGGTTTTAGGATAACATACCCAACTTCAGAAAAAACAGAGCACACATGAGCGTCATGCTTTGCACTTTGTCTTCCTCAGCTGAGTCTGTAATGTACAACATAAAGTGGTCCAACCGCTTACTCTACCCTGGACTGACAAGTGTTTGCTATTAATAAGCACAAACTGCAGTTGTAAGCTTGCTTTGTAGGTCAGCTCTGTGAAGCAAAGTGGTATCAATGCCAGAAGAATTGTTTCCCAGTCAGCCTCAGGCTCTCTTGGTGCTGCAATCACCAATTCTGGGGTTGTCACCTCACTTACTAAAAGCTGGTGTGTGGTCAGCTCTGATGTTCCAAATGGGCACTAGTTCTCAGTGCTGGAGAAGGCTAGGGCAAAACAGTTGCTCAGTTGCCATCATCAGCAGGATACATATAGAAATCCCAACCATATCATGATTAGTAACTAGATAAGATCAGGAAAGGATCTCATTCTGTCCAGTTTATTCTGTAGGTTAGCCAATAGTTGCAGAAGTCTATAAACCTTTCTTCTTAGGAAAACTCCAAACATAAACTAACAGCTTCACAGCTGGAAGAGATGTACAAGTAGCGTTTTCAGCGATTGTTGCTGTATCCTTCTCCTATTAAAAGAGCTTCTAGCTATTTTGTCACTAGGAATTTAGAGCTTTGTTATTTCCTTAATGGGTAATTTCTCAGATTGTGGTTTTCTTTCCTGAATTAGTTAAACCTGAGCATGTGTCTTTCTCAAGGGAAAGCAATCCCCATCCTTCAGCAGCTCTAATGCATACCATTCAAACACAGGTTGTTGTACCATCATCGTATAACTGTATCTTTGTATCTAAGACCTTGTATTGTGTCTTCTCAAGCTCCTGTCGTGGGAGTTTTATGGCAATCCTGTATCAGGACTGAAAGGTAAACCTGCACTTCCTATTTCAGAATTTTGTATATTTACAGCTGTCAAAGTCAGTCATAAATGGAGAAAGATGTCCCAGTGGAGTACAACCGTACACAATTTCAGTGTAATCTCTGTGTATTCACCCAATTTTAACACAACCATGTTGTAAGATTCTCCCCAGCCTTACAGCAGACCAAAGCAGATTTCCTGTCAGTGATAGAACACCAATGTTAACTTCATTAGGGCAGTTAACCAGCACCAAGAGGAGGCTAGTGCAAAAAGTGCTGCCATGAGGAATCTATCTGTTCATGCCATCACTTACTGCATTACATTCTGGGTTATATCCAGTACTACTCAGTTTTACAAGCGGGGACATGCCAACAGGTAAGCAGGGTTCTACTGCAAATGAACAGCAGAGCTTATTGAGGCTAATGAGAGGCCATAAAAACTCGAGTTTTCAATATACTAAACATCCTGTGCTTGTTAATCAGCTGAAGTTTCAGATTCCCTCAGACTTGCCTCCGTGAGTTTACATCTTTTATTCTGAAGGATACTTACACTGCAATCAAGATGAAATCATTAGCATTTTTGGCACACATCTGACTGGACTTGCAGCAACGGTATCTGCTGTACATTTATTTTTACCACTGCCTGTAACTGTTTAAAGGAAACAAAACAGTATGAAGGGAGTACAGTATTTCACCCCTAGATTTCTGCAGTTGAGGCAGTTGAACAAATGTTTTATCAGTTCCAGTTTTCATGGTGTAAGTAAAGTCTGCTCACTGTTGTGAAGCCTGGATGTTGTCTGATCTTGCTTTTAGGCCCAACAGTTCTGTTTGCAGTTCTCCAGGTTTAGGAGGTACTTCAGGGATGCTCTGTTAAAAACAGGAAGACATCAGCACGGTGGCAGAAACAAAGCAGTAAATCAGCGCACTAAAAGATGGCATTACAGCTGTGATTACACTGCCATCTTTCTTGAGCACAGCACTAATTCTTACATGCAAAACATCTTAAAAGTCAACCTATACCCCTTTTTGTAACTTGACTTTTAAAGTAGCAAAATCTGATTTGAAAGGTACAAAAAGAGGGAATGGGCAATTTGTTTTAAAAGAACAAAGCTTTCTGTCATTTAAGAAAGTAAGTTTGGTTGGGATGTCCACTACAGCTGCAGCTTCCAAAGAGGCTCTTGGTAACAGAAGAAACGGTTTTACTGCTTCTATTGTTCTGGTTTAGAAATTTAAGCACCAAAACCGGATGTAACATTTAGGAGAAGGAAAAGACATCAGAGGCTGTTTCAAGACCTGTACCTCCTCAAAATGTGTGCTAGTTGAAAGAGGTGTAGATCATTCTGAATAAACGCACCTATGAAGGCCACAGTAGGTAGTATTAAAATACATAAATACTTGCACATCAGTGACTTGAGCCTCGCTGTGTAAACTTTGGTATGGCGGCTCAAGCATGGTCGTTTTTAACCTCTGACTTGAATACAGCACAGCGTTTTTAAAAAGCAAAGTACGCAAACACGGGAGGATGAGAACAGGCTTACAAGCGAAAAGGTCTCCAAGGGACCAAACTAAGCAGTGATATCCGCAGTGGCTGGTCTCAGTTGGAGTGTGACTGTAACGCTGATAGTCTTGACTGTCACTGCTTCTAACGCAAAGTTTTGGTAATATTTATTTCCATTACTGGAGAAATAAAATTCCCGCTAAGCCTTCTCCCCCTTCTGCGCGCTGTTCCCAAACCCCGGCTCCCCACAGCAGCCAGCACTGCTTCCCCGTTAATGGCACCACACTCCTAATCGGAAGGCAGCAGCGCAGGGACGCCCCGGCCGCTGCTCGGCTCTGCGCCCTGAGGCCAAACCCTCTCCACCCCACCCCTCCCCACCGCCGGGCTCCGTAGAGCATCCGGCCCCGCGGGCACGTACCAGGTCGGGGCGGTAGTACCTGTGCACCACCTCTGCGCCCGCGAACATGGCCAGCAGGCTGGCGGCCAGCGTCTTCAAGTAGGAGGGCCACGGCACACCGACGGGCATGGCGCGGATCCCCCTCTGCCACCCGCGCCGCGCCACGCCGGATGTACGTCACCCCGCCGGCTGAGCGCAGAGCGGCGTAG
>JANRGW010048049.1:365-15858 GCA_024733675.1 Psilopsiagon aymara
AGGGATGGAGCATTCACAACTTCCCTGGGCAACCCAATCCAGTGCCTCACCACCCTTACAGTAAAGAATTTCTTCCTTAAATCCAATCTAAACTTCCCCTGTTTAAGTTTGAACCCCTTACCCCATGTCCTCTCACTACAGTATCTAATGAAGAGTCCCTCCCCAGCACCCCTATAGCCCCCTTTAGATACTGGAAGGCTGCTAGGAGGAGTCCACACAGATTCTCTTCTCCAGGCTGAGCAGCCCCAACTTTCTCATCCTGTCTTCACACGGGAGGTGCTCCAGTCCCCCGCTCATCCTCGTGGCCTCCTCTGGACTCATTCCAACAGTTCCATGTCCTTTTTATGCTGAGGACACCAGAACTGCGCACGGTACTCCAAGTGAGCTCCTTGGATGAAGGTTTCACAGTTTGTTTCAGTGAGTCCTCTGGTACAGATGAGAAAAGCTTTCCTGTTGTATGAGCAATTTTAAATTACTGAATATTTGGTTATGAAATCTCACTGTGTTTTCAAAATAATTTGAAGCTTTGAAGAATGCTCAAAGAAGAAGAAAAGTGGGCATTATTTGATATATTCTTTTTAAATTCAATAAGAGTCACTCAACACACACTGAGCTATTTTGTTCCCAAAGGAGTAAAAGAAATTTCATTGTCCAATATACTGGATCACAAGCCTGAAGTTACTTACGTTCTCTGCAGTGAAAACTTCAGGGAATTTGTTCAGAGAAAACATGTCAGTAGAAAATACAGATACTAGAAAGAAGGCCCTGACACAACACTAGGAAGTATTCTAAAAGTGATTGAAACAAAAATCAACTGCGGGAAAAATGATGTATATTCTATATAAAATATGAAGAAAAGTTGAAAAGTTAAGCAGCATTTAAGAGTTCAAAACCTATCTATGTGAGTCCAGGTAAAAGAATTATTCCATGCCTACTTAAAAGCTATCCCTTTAATTTTGCCAAGATCACTAAGACCTTGAGATACTTATTATGTGAAAAGTTATTTTATGCAAGTCATAGCTGCCTAGAGGCAGCATTCTGCTGCTGTTTCTTTTAAATTATTATATTGACATTTTATTTTTCAGGTAATACCATTTATTTATTGCCTTTCTCTCATTTCTGAACTCACTTGGTCTCGCCAGATAGTTTGCAGTGAGTAATTCTGCTGCATTTTTGTATTATTTATGGCTTTACCTGAAAATTGTCTTTACTTTAGATGTAGCTCTTTAGGATGTGGCCTTTCAGCTTATTTACTCTATTATCCTTAGGTGATGAAGTCCAAGCTTTGTCTCGCTCCTGTTTGGTGACTGGAATGTGAGCATCTAATGCAGACTGGCTGTGAAGCTGCCTTAGCAGCGAAAGGAGAACAAAAGCATCACAGGGGTGTCTTGTGCCATCCCAGGATAGCAGTATAATACAGGCAGAGTGAAACTATCTTTGCAGGAGCAAATCATAGTGGCTCGCAGAGATTTTAGATTACAACTTGCAGAATATTGCCATTTCTGAAAGGAATACTTAAGTGTTATTAAGTATTATTAAGTAAGTAATGTTTTTTTAATGAGAAAAAAGCTTTTTGTGAAGCAGGGCAGCTTTTTGGAGCTGTATCCTCTTCCTTCCGGCTGATGCAGGAGAGCAGAACTTTTCCTTCCAGCTTAGTATTTCTGCAGTTATTTGATAATTATTTCATTTGGAAATAACTTTGCAGGTATCAATCCTTTATTGATTTGAGAGTTCAACACAGATTTAGGGGTGTTCTGAGGGCTTGGATAGCATCCTAATTTTCAACAAGTGCAAACAAATGGGTATACTGCTCCACACAGTTCTGCTTTTCCAAACTGGCACAAAAAGCCTACTTGCTGAAATCAGTCTGAGCATTATTACCCAAGCAAACCTGAAGTGTCCTGCCCTGAGATGCTTCGCATCAATCAACACTAGTCACTAATGAGCAGAGCTGCCAGTGTGAATTCCAAATAAACATATCACTTCTGAATAAAAGCTTCTGGAGTGCTAATAGGAGGGTATGTGTGCACTAAAAAGGAGTAATGTGTGTGTGTTTGGAATTCTGTCTTTTCCAAGAAAGAGTGTAGGGATCTTCTTGCAAAAAGATTGAGAAAGCAACACAGAAAAAATATGACAAACTAAAGAGCTACAAAGCAGTGATTTGATTCAGTTTTCACTTTGCAATTGGCACTGGCAAATAATATGTGAATTTAAAATGAAATGTACATCTAAATAAATGGGAATGATAAAACTCAATTTACTAGTAGAAAATGACTCATTGTGGAAATGATAGTGATCATCTTGCAGCAAAGATGGTCATTTTCAAGGCAGGACTTTTTAAAAGGCATCTTTGATATACTGGATTTGTCTTTTCAGAAATGCAATGTTTTGCATTGCAGAAAATTGCCCTTCATTTTTGTTATTAATTTAGAATCAATTGTAATGCATAAATTAGGGCCACTCAACCTTGAGGAATCAGTATGCCACTTTGGTAGGGAATGACGTAGCAAAGATGAAGATAAATAAGCAGGAAAAAAGGAGGAAATAATCTGCTGACTTACCCAGGCTGAGTTCCACAACTCTCCTTGCTGTGCATCAGAACATAGTACGGTATCACAATACAAATTTCTAATCTGCTTTTTGGATGCAGCATTGCAGTTATTATCTAATCTTATGCAGTTACATTTGAAGCAGTCAGAAGACCATTTGTCTTTCACTTCCAACTATCATCCAGCTGCTCTCTTGACTGTAAAGGGAAGTAAAGCTCTTTCTTATCAAATGAGGGTTGAGAATTGATCTGGTATACTTTTTTTGCAAAGTATTTTGCAGGAACAATGGACCACTTTGTAATATGTAGAATTATATGATATAGACCATTTCCTCTCAAATTTGTTCCCATGTTTAAAACAGAAAGTAAATGTCAAATGGGCAAGGTAATTCCAGGTATGCTGAAGCTGTAAGTAGCTGGAAAGCAATTCTATGCTTCTTATGCATGTTCTATGCCATGCTGCCCTAAGAATTTGACCTAGCTGATGAGTCTCAAGCATAGCTTGAAATTCACCTCTTGCAGCTTAATGTGATATATGAATTCTGACTGAATTCTATGAATAATTTATATTTTTGTAGTGGTTTTTAATTTTGCAGAATTCAACAGGTTGCACTTGGAGCATGATGCACATTTCCTATTCCTCACCTATAAAGTAGAAGAGAGATCCTGGTAGTATACTTTCACTGTGAAAGTTTAATACATAGGTTGTCATTAACAGGAATTAAACTGTATAGGGAAGAAAAAAAGATACAAAAGAAACTAAAACTATGAGCTCGTAACTGTAATCTTTACTGACATTAAATAATGGCTTAAAGTGCAAATATTTTTATTGACAGTGATGATGATGACATACCTATTTTCATTATATTTCACAATGGGGAAACTTGAACCACAGGAAGGCAGGCCAGTTTTAAAAAGGCCAGCATGAAAATGCACACATCCTAATCTGTAGTCTAGCAGCCTCCTTTTTGAAGTCCACTTTGAAGGGAAAAATACCTATTCCATTCGTATCAAGGGTCTTACTAGCAGTGTAACCTTTACAGAAGTTTAGGAAAAATGGGAAAGAAGATAGCAATTTTATATTCTCTAAATGTCCCTTGAATTTTTAGAAATGGAAAAATATGTGCATCCAATATGTATTTAGGAATTAGAAATGCAATACAAATAGTTAGCTTACACAAAACATTGGCAACTGTTGTTATAAACTAAATACTTGACAAATAAACATTTATAGCATATTTCCAAAGCAGAAATAGGGCTGCATTACACAGTAAGGTACTTATACATGTTTTTGTCAATAAACATATAACTAAACCACTGAATATTGAAATCATAATTGGATTTTTAAGCAGAGAGACATGCTATACCTATGCAACTTACATGATAATGAATATGCTTAGGGATTTCATAGTAAGCTTTCTCAGGGAATATCTAAAGATCTACTAGGAATACCTTTCTGAGAGAGCTTAGAAAAAGAATATGATATTTCTAGGTATATTCATTATAATGTGACTTAGGGAGAAATGAGTGAGTCAAGTGTGTATGTAGACCTACAGTAAAAAGAAACTGTAACTGCTCTGAGCTATAAATTTTGAGTTAAAGTAAAAAAAGCTATTAAAATAAATAGCTACCCTGATTTTCCACCTCCAAACAATGCCATTACTCATCTCTCCCAGAAGCAGAGAAATACTTATTGAAAAGGGCTGAGGAAAACTACGACCTTCATGAAGCTTCAGTGCTAGTTTAACTGGGTAGAAGGCAATCAGGTAAATCAAAATGTAGTGAGAACTTAAGAGGCTAATGCAAGTCTATGTGAATAAAGCCCCAAACTGCCTTTAATTATGAGAATGAGCTAAGGCCTTGATTTTCCAATCTGATTTCTAAAGGAGTTAGTTGAATAGTGTCTGCATCTGTCATGCTGAGTTTTCAAAAGCTCTTTGAGTACTGAATAGATTTCAGTGTACTGAAAGAGAGCTAATGCTGTGGAGGTGCTTAAAAAGGGTAAATAGGACGATGTGAGTCATCATGGTATTTGTGTAGGCCAGACTGTTCTGGGTAAAACAGTGTCAGGTATTATAAACTGGCCAACTCTGAAGTCATATGTCAAGAAAGAGAACACAGCCTGTGGCTGAAATCAAGAATTCCCACCTGGAAAACATTGAATCTGCAAGAAGTCCTGGTCCTCCTTGGATGGTCAGCAGCCAAACACAAATATTCAGATTGGTGTCACAGCCAAAGTGTAGCCAAAGTGAAGACATCAGCTGCATAACTGAGGACTGTAGAGTTAGAACACTTCTGGGATGTGGAATGCAAGAGGATCTGGGACCTGACATGTGACATTTATCTTGCTTAATTCTACTTGGAAAAGATGCTGATAACTGAAGTATCTTGAGGGGAGGCCTTGAGGGTTGTTGTGAGCTTGGAAAACACACCTTCTTAGTGAGAGAAAGAGCAAGCCTCTTTGGGAGGCAGGAGGGAAGGTTAAAGGGTGACTTAGTCAGAGAAAATATGCACTTAAATGAGAAATAACCTTTAAGAGAGTATACCTCATCCTACCTGAGGGGAGACAAGGGGACCTGATGGTTTGACGTTTAGACAGGTTGAGACTGTTAATAGGTTATATGTTCGCAGGTTAGCAATGACAAATGACAAGGACTGGATGAAAGTTTTAGGAATAGCAAAAGGGTGTTAGGGAGCAAAAACCAGTAGCTGATAGAAAAAAAAAAGGGGGAGAGGCATAATATAAGTACTAAGAAGGAAGCAATATTAATGAATGCAAAAAGGGTTGTCAAATACTGACTGATTTGATAAAGAGCTAAAATGGACATTTTGAGGAGGACAAGGGACGAAGCAGGATGGTGGTTAAGATCAGGTTGCACGTGACACATAGCTGTATATGCAGCTTTCCTGGGTTCAGCAGTAGCAGCCATTTTTGTCCTTCTTAGTAGCTGGTGCAGTGCTGTTTTTTTGACTTTCAGCCTGGAAACAGCGTTGTTAACATCAATGTTTTTAGCTGCTACTCAGTAACGTTTAGACTGATCGAGGACTTTCTGAGTCTCATGCTCTGGCAGGGAGGAGGAGAACCAAGACACCTGACCCAAACTGACCAAAGAGGTATTCCATACCACAGCATGTTGTGTGCACTGTATAAACTGGGGGCAGTTACCCAGAAGGGTTGGATCACTGCTCAGGTCAGGCTGGGTATCGGTCAGAGGGTGGTGAGCGATTGTATTCTCTTCCCTTGTTATTTCCCTTATCACTATTATTATTGGTGGTAGCAGCAGTGGTTTGTGTTATACCTCAGTTACTGCACTGTTCTTATCTCAATCCGTGGGAGTTACATTCTTTTGATTCTTCTCTCCATCCCTCCTGGAGTAGTGCGAAGAAGGGGGGGAGTGAGAAGAGAGGCTGTGTGGTTCTGAGTTGCCTGCTGGGCTTAAACCACAACAGCAGTATATGTTTGAGACATCAGCAAACAGTATGCTCAGAAGCAACATATCATCCTTCATTGCCACCCTTCCTCCTGAAAAGTGGAAGACATAAAGTGAAGGCACTAAAGCTACGGATTTGTTTGAAAAGAAAAGCTCTCAGGGAATACAGGTAGAGAGATGTGTGCTCAGTTTCTGTAAGAAGAGGGAAACTACAAGGCCTATCCTGGCTTTTTTCTCCTTTTTGCAGTCACTACTCTGCCTTAGGAAAAGACATTAAGGAACTAAGTTTTCTTTTTCTCCAGAGATGGTTTAAATAGGACCTACAGCCTATATCAGGCAGGAGTTCAAGGTAAATGATAGAGTTCCGTCCTCTGTCTTAGATTAACTCTGAGGCATTGGTGCCTACTTGGACATAATTACAAAAGGTGGCATTTTCCCAAAACTGTATTTGTAAATGAAATATTTTTATTACCTTGTTCTGAGAACAGGGTATTTGAGGTGCTATAGCATCATGACTGCTGTTAGATGCTATCATTTTAATGGTGACCAGTGTCACCAGAGATCAACCCCACGAGTTCTTAATGTTTACCAGATCATGTATCAGAGCTCCTTCACTGGCAGTCTTCCGTAAGCAGAGACTGAACTCTGTATAGCCAAAGTGATTTTTTAATAGGATTTTTGAAACCTTCAGGAAAAGCAGTCTTGTACAAATTTGCTGATAATATCCTGGAGAAAAGATGGAGGAAAACCTCAGAAAAAAAAAAAAAAAAGTATTTGTGAAAAATACATGCTCATTGAAAACGACTGCCAAGAAAAAATGGTTGAAAAAGCGAACACTTGAAATATACAGAAATTTAAAATAAGAATATTCCTGAGAGAAAAGCAGCCTACCTGAAGAGAAAATAAAAACAATAACATCTGTTATGGGATACAAATGTATGCTTTGGAACTCATCAGATGCTCATTCCTGTTACTCTGCTATGCTTAACAAGCATGTTGCTTGCATTCTATTTTCTCAGGTAAATCTACTCTCTCAACACCATAGCTAACTTGCAGAAGTGGTTTATAGATACAAAAGCTCTTGATTCTCTGGAAAACAGAGTGTATGTAAGAAAAACGCATGTCTAAGTGAATAATGAAGTGCAGTGCAGCAATGGAGCTGGATCCTGGAGGCCAGCTGCACTAAAGGAAGCACAACCACATTAATTTTTTCTCAACAGAAACATGTGCAACAATACACCACAGGACTGTGTTGCTAAACAGAGTCAATATACTCCACTGTACACCGCAGAGTATACCTTACTTTGAGGCTCTTTGCATAGCAATGTATTCAAAGTACAAGTATGTCCAAAAGCCCCCACAAAAAGCCCTGCTGTGCAGTGAAAAACTAAGTCCTCAAGAGATTGATAGGAGCTTGGAAACGGTGGAAGAAAATAAAGGTGGGTTTAGCTGAATGTGAATTTTAGACTTCACAGAGATCCAGCCTAGGAGAGACAAAGGGTTTGTAGTAAAACTGGATGACAAAGCAACATTTTTAAAGCTTAAGTGGAAAATGGAACTAGAACCGTCAACATTACCATGATGTTTATCAAAATCTCAGTGGTCCAAATCCTCTCTCTAGGATAGCAAAAATGTAGGGACAATGTGCAAACAGGGATACCCTGGAGAATGCCACCAAAAAGCAAGTGCAACATTTTCATGTATTTCCTCAACTTCCAGATAGTGTGTTTATTTGGTTTTGGTTTATCATATTGAAATCTTATCAAGAGGTCTTTAAAATCTGGGACAATCGCTTTCTTTCTTTCTCACATTCATATATTTTTTGAAGATGCCATGGTGTAAAAAATGGCTACACAAACAATGTTAATAATAAGTAAAAAGCAAAGTTATGCATCCATGAAGATACCTGGCAAATTGGTTCCCAGGATTAGTGTGTGTTGGTTCCTTCAATTCAGCTTTCCATAAAAATAAAGGATGTCAGATCACCTGTTTATCCTGCATGTGCTTGCCTTATATATAACTAGCAAAGCCATATTACCACAAAAGCTGTTACTTCTCTGAACAAAAACTTACGGTAAGAATCATAGTTAGATATAAAGCATCTCAGTGTTTTGCCTTAGAGAATGCTGTTTGTGTGGATGGGATGTTTAACAAGTCAGTGATTCACCTGAGTAATACAGTAACTCATCTATCTTCTCCATGTTTGGGACAAATGGAGCTGCACCTTTTTCAAGCCCAGCCAGTAACTCAGCACCATGCAGCCACTTGCTTCCCCGCCACCCATGGGATGAGATAAGAACAGTCCAATAACTAAAGTACAATACAAAACTACTACTTCTACCATCAATAATGATAATGATAAGGAGGATAATAAGGGGAGAGAATACGAAACTAAAAAGGAAAAGGAAAAAAAGAACACTAAACGTAAGTGATGCGCAATACAACCCCCCACCACCCACTGAAAAATACCCAGCCCAGCCTGAGCAGTGGTCATCCCTTCTGGGTGATTCCCCTCAGTTTCTGTTCTGGGCATGATCTTCTGTGCTATGTAGTACCCTTTTGGCTAGTCTGGGGCAGGTGTCCTGTCTGCGTCCACCCGGCTTCCCCTCCTCCCTGGCAGAATAGGAGAGACTGAAAAGTCCTCGATTAGGGTAATTGCTACTGAATTAACCTATTGGTGTGTTATTAGTATTGTCCTCAGACTAAAGCCAAAACAAAACACTGCACCAGAATTAGAGAGGGGGAAAAATAACCGTTAGAGCTGAAACCAGGAGAAGATTGTATTTGTGACTCCAGTTCGTAAAGGGACTTAGATGGCCAAAACAGCTGTATAGATGAAATGCAGGCTTCCGACCTTTAAACCCCCTGCATAACAATTCAGGTACCACAGGGTCCTGTGCATTTCAGAATGTGCTGCCTTTGATGCTGGTGCACTTAATTCTGCTCTTGTGCACTCCTGGGTGTGCTGCTGCTCATAGATCACTGCTTGTCTTTCAGGTGGCACCGTAGGAAATTCATGGACATGATATCTCTGGGTCAGTCACTTAAGTAGTCTGGTTTACCAGAGGCACTCTGAGCCTGCTCATTTAACACGGAGGGAAAAAAACACAAGTGGTAGCTGCCTGTCTGTTCCACTCTCACCATTCCAGAGGAGACATGGGTGATTAAGATCACCTTTACCTGGGGAGCTATGAATACAGTTTCCATTTCCTAAGAAAGCACTTTAGTCTCCAGGCAGTTTGCATCCATGCGATATGGAGGTGCTTGAGCCTTCCTTTCAAAGGAGCAAGAGGAAAGAAATGAAACTGTGGAGTCAAGAATTCATGGTTATCAGGAAGGCAACAGATAAGAGGAAACTCATTTCTGCAGACCAAGGGTGTTTATCTTTCCCAGGGACACTGGCAATTGTTTTAAGGGATTGCTAGGACATTTCGCATTTTAAAAGGTTCTAATCTAAAATCCAGAGACATTAGGTGTGCGCTCAGTGAGTGGGTAGAAAACTGTATCTCATGTCTCCTTCTATTTCCAGCTGCAATGGATTGTGTCTTTCTGAAGCACTGTGCTTTTAGTACTCCAGAGGTTTCCTAAACTCTTTATTCAGGATACTATTTATGACACTGAGTTTACTGAATGCTGGTCTGATGTGGAGTAAGGAGTATGTCTATATTTTCATTGCTAAATAAGGGAATCTTCATTTGCATCATTTCTAGGATACAGTAGTACTGACTGGCCTGATCTTTCTGGAAAGTTTAACACATGGATTTAGGTCTTTCTTGTTGACATTTTTAGCTTAAACACATCTGGGAGATGGTGCAGATTAATTTTCAGTTTCTGTCAGTATCTAAAGCACTTCCAGGAAATTATACAGGTTGTTGCGTTGGTGAGAACAACCAATCCAAACGTCTCCTGAAGCAGCAAGTTCTGTTAAAAGTTCATTGCAAAGCATTTCAGGGATTTGAAGGTCACAGTGTTTGCATCAGAGACAATGGTGTATGCTTGAAAGCAAAAGTGCTGCAAGAAAGGCATATGTAAGAGTTCTCTTTGGAGGTAAGAAAGGGCAGCATATCCCCGTCACACAACATTCAGCATGTCTAACATTTATACTGTGGAAACCCCAGTCATTATATATTTCTCATGTAATTGATCAGTGGCAAGAATGATGTCAACATGAATTTGAAGAGACAACTGCAGAAAACCGGAGCTGATTTTGCAAGTTCTTGTGTTTTTTGAGTGGACATCTGTGTGCTGCAAGGCAGAGTCTGGGAGCAAAGTTGAAAAGCATTAAACACAGGCAAGACTGAGTGAAAAAGTCGCACCTAAGTTATGTTGCTGTTGTAGCACAAAATTGTTTGAGAAAACAGGTCATTGTTCTGGAGATATTGAGAAAGTAGACATTTACCTGGTGACTAATTTAAAGCAGTATGCAAACTTAAATGGATGGAGAAACCATTCTTTCTAATTATTTTGTTCTAGTGTCATAAAGCACAGACAAGCCTTTCCTTTTTTCTTTTTCAATTTATTTTCTCTCCGTTAAATAGTAAAGCACTTAGTTCCAGTCAAATAATAAAGCACTTAGTAATGAAGTTTCCTTGAGAAAAGCTTACTGAGACAGCAGTTATTGTTTAGAATAAAATTAAATAGTACTTCTGTTAAAACTTGCAAACCGACAAAATTCAGCCAAGTTTTTGTTGTTGTTTTTATGCTAATCAAAACCAGTGTCCTCTCATATCTGTGACTTATTTCTGGAGAGAAGAGGTTGCTGTTTGTTTGATCCCGCATAGAAGTATGTTGTCATTTAAGAAACAAAAAGGAATCCATCTATAACCTGAAAATACAATGAAGAGGAATGACAACATCCTGTAGCCAGGGAAAAAGAAAATGCAGAAACTGAAAAAGGGAAAAGACTCCCACAGGAAATTATGAAGGAATGGGTAGAGAATAGAGATCAGACCATCAGAGAAAACAGATGGCACATTCATCTTGCTTTAGGCATGCACTCAGAAACTGATCCAAAGCCTCACGAAGTCAACAAGGGGCTCTTCATAGTCACTCATGGATTTTGGTTCTGGTTCTAACGAAGAGGGTCACAGAGCCTAATTGCCTTACTTTGTCTGCTGATATAGCTGAGAGGTGTAGTTTCGTAAATGCAAACAATTGAAAAAGATGTTTTAAATCTTTTAGCCTCATATCTAGAGGGGGAAGAGCTCACAGAAACCATGTCAGGCAGAGGATTTGTTCTCTATTGATTTTGTGTTCCAATCCACGGGATCATTACTTGTGTATTTTCATGGTTTTATGCAAATATCTTATAAATATTTAATTTGATTATTTTGTACATGTGCAATGGGGAAAATGGCCCATGGGTTATTTAGCTCTTATACACTCATCTTGGCATGTTTCTAGTGTGTTATTGATCCTTAAAAATACACAGACTAATGCTAGTGTAGTAATAATTTTCTTGTCTGTATCAGAATGACTTTGCTTATTAATATTCCCTTATTCTAGCTGAATTTGGTAATGGTTGTTTCAATTTTAGTATTTCTGGTTACTGAGAGAAGTAATGCTGCGGATTATACAATCGCAAGACATAACTTCTCTATCTGGAGGACATGCGGTGCTAATACAGATGCTACTCATGCCTGCACTTCAAAGAGAGTGTATTTCTTCACCAGATAGTGACTGAAACAAAGAAAGGGTAATATTTTAGATCTCACTAATAAAGATTTCATGGAAGATCTGAATTTAATGAAGAACTTGGGACAAAGCTCAATCAAATCAACTGGTTAAATTAAAAGAAAACGCTTTCATTGAAGTTCACGGTATATACAGGGAGAACTCTAGGAAAACAAAGGAACCAGTTATTGAGCTATTGCACAGGTAAATACCGGGACCAGAGAAGAATCTGAAAGACTTTGAATCAGTTTTGCAACTCGGTGGGGAAGGATCCTGGGCCTTAAATTTTGGATACTTTTGAAAGAATAGTAAGAGTAGAAAAAAGGGTTGATCTGTGGCAAAAAAGTACATCTGAAATGTGTATATTTAACAGAGTAGTGAGACTTGGCAAAAGTCAAGCTTAAATAGACATTGCTAAAAGATTAAAAGGAAACCATTGCAAGTTTCTTTTCTAAATAGAAAATGAACAGGGAAATAAGTTTTGGAGCACTGTATAGTGAAATAAAGCAGTGATAGGCTTTGTGCCATCTTTGACTCCATTTTTCTTAAGGACCATCATTTTGAATTTGGATGAAAGGTGAAAGAGGAAATTGTTTATAATAAAATGCATGAGCAAGTGAAACTTCAAAAACCCAAAATACATTTAAGTTGTGAGACGGCAGGTGATTTTCTTTCTAGAGCTTTAAATAAACCAAATAAAGTCTTTAACACATCCATCAAGTCAGTGGTGATACATTTGAAGAGGAATATAGCAAGTTCAAGCAACGATAAAGGAGAAAGTATGTTGTAACTCTTAGATTCAGCTAAATAGCATGCTAAACTTAGAATGGCTTTGAGTGTTCATCAATGTTTAAGTCATGGAAAAAAAAAGGGAAATTTTGTAAAATTCAACATAATTTAGCAAAACTCAATTGTATCACACTAATTTGGTAGCTTTTTTTGTAACTGACTTCCTAGGAAAAGAAAATCTGTGTTCCCTTTCCCAACCGAAACATAGTAAGCCTTATTTCGGAGAATGTGGAGATCACTAAAAAAGCTGTGAAATGGATTGTACCAGTTTTTATGGGAGATGGCTGGGATTGGTCTGAAAAGGTATATGGTAGGTTGGAAGGGTATTAGATGAATCCTCTGGAATGGTTCTTCAGATGCATTCTGTTTAGTAATGATCTAAGAGCAAAATGTTTCTACTTGACTACTCTGTATGTCTGTGGAATTACCTGGAGGAGAGTTTTCATTATGGAGAATATGTAGGTATGCTAAAGAAATCAGTGGGTAATCTCAAGAACTGATGTCAAAGAGAGATAATTAAATTTAATCTTACCAAGTGGTATGTTAAGTACTTGCAACTAAGAGCAAGAACTTATGCTATATAACTAAAGCTTATCAACTGACAGGGGTGAAAAAGATTTTCATGAAGTAGTTTTGTATAAGTAAATTAGTGTAAAAAAAAAGACAAACTGAAAGAGATGTGCAGGTCTAGCAATATCACGGGAGGTATTTCCTGTAGATATGAAGAGATATTAAAGCTATGTGCCAACGTATGTTTAGGTGCATTGGAATATTGCATTTGTTTCTGGTTTCCTGCGTTAAGCAAAATAAATTTACATGAAGATAGGTTCAGGATATGGCTACTAGAATATCATGGGTAATAGGCTGGCTTCTGAGAAGACACTAAAAGACTTGTTCCATTACATCTAGAAAAGCAAAGACTGAGAGGAGAGATGAATGCCAACTGTTAATACATTTGAGGTTATAAACTACGTTGGGATGTTAATTAGGTATATCAAAGGAAATTGCTGATAGAATAACAAATGAGTCTGAATTGGCCATGTATATATTTAGGCTGAAAGTTGAATAAAGTTACTATCCTTCAAAGCCCTTAAGTATCCCTCCTAACACTGCCTTTGCGGTATAGCCTTCCACGAAGAATAATTTTTGAAGTAGAGCTTGACCAGTTTATAGGTGGGATAACTTTATACCAGCATCTGCAGCAGCCACAGGACTCAACTCAGAAACCCAGGACCTCTTTTCCTGTGATTATGAGGAATGTGGTTATAGGCAACACTGTAAGATTCCTGATTTTAAAACCTATCTAGACAAGTAAACAAGACAGATCAAATCCTCATTTGCATGCAGAATACATCGTATAGTAGTAAATTGGTGCTCCAGGGCTATACTGTGATTTTGAGTCTACACCTGCTCTAGATGCATTAAAGCATCCTCTACATTTCTCCTCAGGCTATGTGGAACCACAATCATGTGCTCTGCCACCTGAGCAGTTGGTTGGATTGCATTTATAACAAGCTGCTCTTGCCCACACAGCGCAACTGAACTGACAAGGCAATATAATTTACCATGAGTGCTGAAGTAAGGAGAGGAGCAACTTTGTGGTGCAGAGGACCATTTATGAGTGTTGTGGTTAACACCCCCACCAGCTCAGGACTGGGCTGAAAGGCAGCGTAGGTGTATTGAACCGTTGCTGTACGTGTTTCCCAAAGTTCTATTATGCTACTCTCAGCACCTTGTAAGTCTCATCTTGTTCTGTGTTCAAAGTGCTAGGATAATGAAGTTCTGCTGCTTGACCTGTGTTTCTGGAGTTTGCACAATACAACTGATACATGAGTAAATTTTTACCCATTCAGTTGGGATAAAGAACTCCAGAAACCCTTTTAAGACTGAATTCATTTAAATAGAGTTGACTAGATATCACTACAGGTGACTACAGTTTTGCAGTTTCACTACTGTTGCACTGTTGTTCTGATTCTGCTCTGCTGTTGTTTCTTAAGTTGGAAAAGTCATGACAACTCTGATCTAACTAGTTTTCTTTATGGCATGCAGGTACTAGATGTGGACTTTTCAATTCATGTCATTTTCCTAAATAGTTATTAACGGACTTGGGGGAAATTTATCCCTGAACTAAACTTAAAAGTAATGAAAACAAATGTCTCTTACCAAGTATACCTGAGGTGATGCTTCTTCATTCAAATTCTGGAATTGACAGAAACAGGATTTCTTTTTCATTTCTCTGTCTTTAGCTACAATTGAAGAATTCACTTACATTCTCTTCAGTCCTCATCTGGAATTGAGGGCAAGGGATCTAATCCATCTTTGCCATTGGTCATTCAATCTAGAATTGGCTTCAGTCCTGAAAGGGAATTAGGAAACTGAATTGTACTTCTGCAACTACATATTAGTTTTCTTTTTTGAGGCATATTTCACTCCTCTCACTCTGCACTCTGTATCAGTGATTTGTCCTTGACTTAGCTTGTTTTTGCCAGAGATAAAACTTTTGTCCCATTGCTGTTTTCCTTCTTGTCCTTAATTGCAAAACTTAATTCTTCTTCCATTCATTGTATTGCACTTTGCCACCATCTCATATGCTACAAAATAACAGAAATCTTCTGTATAACCAGAATTTTATTAAAATAGTTGGAAACACATAATTTCACCAGGAGTAAAGCAGCTTTCTGCAATTCTCATTCTCTTCAGTTCATTTAAAAATTCTACTTCATGCAAGTAGGATGTAATTTAACTTCAATGGATCTATGCGTTTGTGCATAGAGCTTTTTGGTCAATCTAATTTGATTTTCTTTCTCTCCCCCCCACCAATTCCAAGAGGATAAACCCTCAAATGTCAAACTGGAGCTCCCTAGCCTGAACAAATCCTTATAGCTTCATTACCATATCCTGGGCTGCTTCAAAAGGAGCGTGACCAACAGGTCAAAGGAGAGCCCTACTCTGCTCTCGTGAGACCTCACTTGGACTATTGTGTGCAGTTCTGGTGTCCTCAACATCAAAAGGACATGGAACTGTTGGAACAAGTCCAGAGGAGGCCATGAGG
>JANRGW010048057.1:0-23222 GCA_024733675.1 Psilopsiagon aymara
TTAGTTGGAGGTGTCCCTGCCCATGGCAGGGGGGTTGGAACTAGATGATCTTAAGGTCCTTTCCAACCCTAACTATTATATGAGTCTGTGCTGAAACTATCTGGAGAAAAAAAAAGCCCTCAAAATAATAAACATGACAAGATTGATTTTCTAATTATTATTGTTCATCTTCTGCCAAGAATAGTAGAATTGTTCCACAGGGACTGATGATGCGCTGCTTTTTTTTTGTTGTTTTTTTTTTTTTTTTTTTTAAGGATCTGTAACTGATCCAATGTAAACAGTCAAAAATATGTATTTTGCAGGTGCTAATGCATAGTGGTGTAGCAGATACGAAAACTGATGGACAAAAATCGCATGAAAAGTCCCAAGAGAAAAGAACACACCAGCAGATACCTCTTGTGTCTGATTCCCAGACTCACTCATCATTCCAGTCCCAACAGAAGCAGCCTCAGGTTTTGTCACAGCAGCTTCCATTTATTTTCCAAAGCTCTCAGGCAAAGGAGGAATCTGTGAACAAACACACAAGTGTAATACAGTCTACGGGATTGGTTCCCAATGTGAAGCCTTTGTCTCTGGTACATCAAGCCAAAAAGGAAACCTATTTAAAACTCACAGTTCCTTCCCCTGATCTACTCAAAGCAGGGAATAAAAATACCTCTGAAGAATCTATTTCTTTGACCAGCGATGTAAGATCAAAACGGGTGAGTGAAAAATCACTGTGGTTTTTGATGATTTGTAACCTGCATTGCCTGCCTAAGAAGATGCAATACTGTGCTGTCAAGCTCTTTTTAACATAATGCTTTAACATTGTATGTGTATTTATTTTCATACTTTTTTTAGAGTTGATAGGGGTTTCTGAATGATGTAAATGAAATTGTATGGTAGTTTGTTTGTTTTAAAGAGCAGCACATATGCTTTAATTTTAAAGATGTTGCACTATACATTGCAAGTGTCTTGAACTATTCGAGTTCATCTCAGAGAAACACTTGATTCAGAGAAAACTCCAGGAACTTGCCAACAAAGTTTTAAGTTGACAAGCAGGTATTGCAGCGCCAGGAGACACAGGAGATAGCTCCTCCAGGCATGTCTCTCCCAAGCATCAACCAAGCTGTGTTTATATTGTTGTTAAACATACATATTCATTAGATTGTGTATGTTACGTCATACTTTTAGAGAATGCCTCCTGTATGCACACAAAAATGTGGTAGGGGGGTTTTGGACCCCTGGTGGTTGTTTCTTCATCACTTAGTTTTAGGATCACTGTCGTATCAGTAACCACCAGGCAGTTCTGGCAAAGCTTATCTTAGTAATTTCCTTTTCTCTATAGTTGCTAACAAGGCCTAACATCCTAGAGGTTACTCATTTACACCCCTGTTCTTCAGTCAACCCCATTCTTTACACTTTATCTCAGAGAAAAGTCATGTTGTTGGTGCATGTGGCGGTATGCATTCTCTGATGCATATATGGCGTAATTTTATACACAACTTAATGTCATATAATCCTGAATTTGAGTTTCATGCTCATCGCATAGCAGTACTTTGCAGCTCTGCTGAAAGCAATCAGTGTACTGGTGAGAGTAATGAGTACAAAGAAAATAAAGAATTTTCTCATGCGTCTATCTCTTAAGGAAAATGAGCAGCTAAAATCAATTTCAAAATAATAGAAGAATTCACAGGCAAATTGGGGTATTTTTCCTTTGCTTTTAGTTTCAGTCAAAATGCTGATTTAATACTTTCGGTATCTAGTGTGTGAGCATGGCTTCTCTTTGTTTCAAGTTGGACAATTGTAAGTCAAAGTAATTAAAATTTCCTATTTTAATAATGATTTTAAGCAAAGTAGCTGAAAGCTTTTTTAAAAATATGTTCAACTTAATCTTGGGTTTTGTTTGCTTTTAAAGACAGAAGGATATTCATGCATTGAGCTGTTAAAACTCAGTATGACCACAGCAGTAAATTTGATCTTCCTTTTTGTTAGTTGTGAGTCTACAATATGTTTACGTGTATCTGTCTTAACAATTCCATACCTCACAAAAATTTCTTTTAGTTTATTTTGTTAATAGTGGTTATGATCAGTAGTCTGTAATTTCTATTCAGTTAGATCTGAATGGGGATTAGAAGAGAATAAAAGTCTAATGTTTTAGAAATGTTGGAGTTTATATGTACATATATAAATATATCTATGTAAATTTACCAAGGTAAGGTTCATTATGAAAACAAAATTTGTTTCAAACTAGGTAGTACTGTTGAAGAGAAAATTGATCTCTGATTCATAGCTAACTTGAAGTCCTCAGTGAGGATTGAAAAATACTTGTACACATAGTTTTTTATTCTTAGACCAGATGGAAAACATGATTTTTACTTTTGACTCCCAGCTACTTTGCAAAGTTCAAATAAGCTAATAATTTACACATTTTAATTCTGAAAATGTAAGTCTTTGCTGTTGGAAGAGGCTTCTGCTGTCAAATCTAGCTTGTGAGTCTCTGGCTAATGATAGATCACCTATTTAGTGGTTTGATTTCTTTCAGACTTTTACTGGAGATGTGTACTGTGTAAATATTTATTTTACAGGCTTTTATAATTTCATATTCAGTTTTAAATACTAGTTATTTCAAGAGTTTATTATATTTGACTTAGTATTTAAAAAGTTACTGTCTTTATCCATTTGATTTTTTTTTTTTCCATCAAAGATGATGTATTTCCTTTTTCTTTTCAAGAGTCTTGAAACTAAAAACAGAGTAAGCTTTACATGGATTTCTGTGCCGCTACTGAACAAGTTTTACCAGAACTTTTCAAGTACTACTTCTTCAGAGTTAAAAGAAATCTTAGCATATCACAGTACTTCTGAGTAATGCCTTTTTCCTCATGTTTTTTTAAATAGAATTTTTTCATGCTAAAAGCCTTCTCTTGGTTTTCTGCTGATATTGTAGCCATTACTGTGTTGTGTGAACAAATTAATAAAGCTATTTTTTCATTCATTAATGAGATTTTTATATGCTGAAATGAGTAAAAAGATGGTTTTTGCTATACCAAGACATGCATAGTCTTTTTAAAAATTTCTTTTTTCCAAATGTTTAATATTTTTATGAAAATCAGTCTAGAGCAATGTAGCAAGTGAAAAAGCTTTTCTTCATAATCTAGAACAGCTTCATCTTGGGTTCAGTTTGTCTTTTCCTACTTGATTTATAGTGAAAATCACAGGGGTTGCATAACTTGTAGTTACTCAACCCTTCTGTTGTAGCTAGCACCTGCTTTTGACCTACTAAAAATAGCTTAGCAGATGTTTGACTCAAAGAGTTCACCTGCCTGAATGCAAAAAAAAAAAAAGAGAAGCCCAAACAACAAAGTAATCTCCACCCACCACATTTTATTCCTTTGTCTTTTCTTTCTTTAGGAACAATATAAACAGACATTCCCAGCAGCACAGCTAAAGAAACAGGAGTCCTCTAAGAACCTGAAGAAGGTTATTGCAGCTTTGTCAAGCCCCAAACCAACATCTAATTCACCAGCTCATCAAAAACTCACATCCCTGGAAAACAACCATTCTAATCCATTCCTGACAAATGCACTTTTAGGTAATCACCAACCCAATGGAGTTACTCAGAGCGTCATCCAGGAGGTTCCTCTTGCGCTTACTACGAAACTGAAATCCCAGACCAAGATCAATGAAAGTGTAGCCATTTCTAGTAGTGCCCCCTTTTCTTTGCCAGTAAACTTGAGTGCTTGTGGGAAAAAAATAACTTGCAACCGGACACCTGTTGTGCCCTCTACCTCTCCTGTGTTACCTGGTTCAGGAAAGGATAAAACAGTCAGCAATAATGCAGTAAATGCAGTAAAAACCCAACACCGCCTTCACTCTTCAAAACTGGTGGTGGAGCAGTTCAGAGGGGTAGACTCAGATGCCCCCAGCAGTAAAGACTCTGACGACTCAAATGATGATGACGACGATGATGAAGATGAAGATGAGGATGATGAAGATGATGATTCTGATGATAGCCAATCAGGTGGTTTAACCTTTTTAATAGGAAAAGCAGAAACTTTATTTTTCGAGTGTTGAAAACATGCATTTCCCACCATATTTACCATAGGGGTAGGAAATTCTGGGACAGCATGGCCCACAGAGTGTCCTGCAGATTTCATGGAAAGTAGCATGTATCTCCCACTCCCCCATTGTGTCATATCCAAAATCATGTTTACTTTCAGCTGTCCTGGTAAGGCTGCTCCCCAGGCTCCTGGAAAGGCTGTCAGGAGACCTGCCTTCCAGATCAATCACCCTGCCTGCAGCTCTTACACTGCTTGTGTGGTGAGGTGCCCAGGAGGAGGATGAAATGATAGGCTGGTTTATATTTAATTATTCTGGCAAGCAGAGCCCATCTGCAAGTGTGCTTCCCCAGCCAAAGAGGGACTAAGTAAGTAAAGGCCTTCAAATTCTCAAGTGGCAAGAGCAGCATGTTTCTAGGCTTCATTCAGGAGCACAGTAGTCAATGAGCAAGATTAGAGAAAAGTAACGAGACAGTTATAAGGGCTGCAGTGTTCATAGGTAGCATTCAGACTACTATTTTAAGGGCTCTTAAGCTATTCAGACAAGCAAGGCTTGCTTTAAAGTTGTATGTCGGTTGTATGCCCAGCCACTCCTTTCTCCTTCTTTGTGTGCAGATATCCCTTGGGTCCAGCTCTACCTTCATCTTTCCCCTCTCTCATCCACACACCCTCTGCTAATCATATAATCATAGAATGCTTAGGGTTGGAAAGGACCTTAAGATCATCTAGTTCCAACCCCCCACCATGGGCAGGGACACCTCCCACTAATCCTCATTTTGTCTCAGCTGTAGTCAGTCTTCAGTTCCTTATCCTGTTTACCCCTCTCTCTCTTAACTCTTCCTTTGCCCAGATTGCCATACTTCCAATTCTGACACCTTTCAGTCTGTCCCATTGTTTGCTTCCTCTTCATGCTAGATTTCACATCCTGTGAAGTGCCTTTCCTGGCTTACAGGAGATGTCTTAGCAGTAGCTCATTCTAAGGTAAACAGCCTCTTAAAATGCTGCAGTGTCTGTCTCTCATCTCCTCATGAAAAAAAATTCCATCTGAAACAGCAGTGCATTATCATGCAGAATTACATTATGCTGTCATATTTGTAGTAATTTTAAAGGTTAATTATAACCTCCTATTTATACTCAAGAGATGTTACTAATAAAGAATTTTAGTCAGAAAAGCTGCTTATTTAATAAAGACAAAAGACTTTGCAAGTGTTAGAACTTAAATGTATTTGCCATTAGTTATCAAGTCATAATGTGCCTTTTGCCACACTTTTTTTTAAACAGAGTCTGACAGTAATTCTGAGTCAGATACAGAAGGGTCTGAGGATGAAGATGATGAGGATGATAAAGATCAAGATGAATCGGATACAGACACTGAGGGAGAAAAAACTCCACTGAAACTGAATAAAACTTCATCCTCTGTGAAGAGTTCTTCCATTGGTCTTGCAGCTCATTCTACCCCGCTTAATCTCCAAGTAGCAAAGGCCCCAGGCTCTGCACCAGCTGCCTTATGTCCGGAGTCCCAGCCTGCAGTTTTTCTTGGGACAGCACCATCTTCTCTTACACCAAGTACACACTGTGGTATCTGAATGTCTTTTGTTATAGTATAGTGTAACATCTAATTGGCATGTGTTGTAAAAGTAGTTATAAATGTAGTTTAGACACTGGTATTAGTGATAGACATTAGAAAAAGATTTTTTACAGTAAGAACAAGCATTCACTGGGACAAACTCCTCAGGAATCTGGTACCCCATCACTGGAGGTTTTCAAGATGTGGTTGGTCAGGGTGCTGGATAATCTTATCTAGGCTCCTTTTCCCATGAAAGGTTGGGCCAGGTGATCTTTTTTAGGTTCCCTTCCTGGGGACCTAAAACAGCAGGCTGTTCAGTGATCTTTTCATGGGTTTTTGCAAGAGACATTGAAATCAGTAAGCAGAACTGCAAGTTCTCAACACCTGAACATTACACGTAGTCCAGGACATTTTAGTTCATGTAATTATTTGAGAGAAGATAAGATGAAATAGCCAGAATTGATACTTATTACATTAAAACTCTTTGTTATTTAGTCTTTGTTATTTACCATTTTATTGTAAACTATTTATTTTTAATTTGTATGCATTATAATTTGCATTCTGAATCTTCTATTTCTGCCCCTTCCTTGACAAATTTAATAACTGTTTAGTTAAAATATAACTTTATTCTTTCAAAAATCTTGGTGAAATTTATGGATTACATGCAAAGGATTATTTTTAAAAGGTTCATGGAAAGTACAGTCAGCATTTGCCTACTGTTATATAGTGTTTATTATCCTTCATTTGGTTACTAGTTTGTAAGATTCAGTAATCACTACTGCTGCAGAAAAGAATGCACTTTTGAAATAACACTTCTCAATTTGCATGGTAACAAGTTGTATATTTATTACTTTGATTTAAAACCTTGATATTTAATGGACATACAAGTAAGTAGATTGTAATCCAAATTGTTGAAATAGAAAGTTAATTTTTTTGCTCAGGAATCTGCATTGATTTGTGATACCTTGGAAAGGCTGATAAATTTTGCCTCTGTATGGAGGTGGGAGGTAGAATTTTATTTTGTGCCCTTGTTTTAGGTGTAGTATTTCCTCCCAGTAAGAATCACCATAATACAACTGAAATAGTTTTGTATCCATTTTGCCTAAAGCTGGGCAGTCACTGAGGAGGTCTTGTGTCTCTTCTCTGTATCTGTTTTTCACTGGGCAACTTCCCCCCCTCCCATCCACCCTCCTTTTATTTGGACAAGCAGTCTTCCTCCCTTCACTGTGATTATTAGAGGTAGCAAAATAGTCAGTCATGTTAGTTTATGACTGGAGATGTGTCCAACAAGTTTGGCATGCAGGTGTGGGCAGTTTCTGTGCTTTCTGTAGAGGATTATTAGCAGTTGCTTCCAGATCATTGGGCATCTCAGTTGGAAACCTGTGCCATTGCACCATAGGGCACTCCTCTGGCTGTAGGAGGTTGGAGCTAGTTTCGAGTACTCAGTCTGATAATGATACTCATGTCCATTTCCACAGGGAAGAGAAGCTACGCAAGGTCCAAACTAACTTTTTGAGAAAGGCATCTTCCAAAAAAGTGTCTGTTCATAGTTCCTGTCCTACAGTTCTTCGAGTACTAAGAAAAGTATCAGCCTTGGGCACTCCCATGTTTTACCCACGTTTGGGTAAAATCCCACATTTGGCATTTGTCTCTGTCATAATATTGATTCAGTCTTCTGACCAGCACCAAACACATCTGTTTGAAAAGCTGGAATTCTGAAAACTTTCTGCATTGGCAGTTGACTGCAGTCAGTACATAGTGCTCTTTTAAGCCTGAGCCTATGGATTTTAAAGTAACTCATATTTAATAGGCTCTGGTAAAGAAAAGCAAATGTGCAAGGAATTAGTTTGGCAACATCTAAAGGGACTGTATTTTAGCAATATCTAAATAGAGTGCCAAGCAAGGCAAGTGGTTAAGTGTGGCATAACTAGGAAGTTTTTTTGTTTACAATTTTAGAAGAGGTTTAAAGAAACTTAGAGGAAAATGTATTTCAAAAGGAGAATAGTTACAGTAATTTTCTTGGTACTTGAAGTATGCAGTGGCTAGAATTAAAAACTGATTTGTCTTTTTGGATTGGGGTTATAAGGATGAAAAGGGTATTTTAGGTACACGTTATTTTCATTTTGTGCATTCTCTTAGGTGTTAATAAGAAATTCTGTTTCAGGTATTTCAAAAAGACGAAGAGTAGCAGATGAACGGGAGCTGCGTGTTCCTCTCGAGTACGGGTAGGTTATGTATGTACTTGATATTTCTTCAAAGAAGGTAGTACCTTCAGAAGTCAGTTGGTAAAGAAATGATAGTTTAAATATTTTTGAGGCTGTTTAATAAGGGAAGGGTTTCAGTGATGTAGATTTCCAACTCACAGTGACTGTTTTTAAAGTGTAAACATACTCCATATGTTAATTTTTGTGCATCAGATTTGTTTTTTTGCAAACATGACCTGTCCCTTAGCAGTTTTGCCACTGGAAATTAATCCTGATGGTTAGATCTGAACTAGTACAGACTCCACATAACTCCCTGAATTGTAGTACTAAGCTTGATATAAGTAAATCCATGTATATTCAGTTTGGACAGACTACATAATAACAACTTCTCATTTTGTCTATTTGATGTATGATATTCTTGACACATTTTAGGTATGTGTCGTTTTCCTTTCTTTGTAAAAATTTCTAATTGACATTAATTGCTTGATTAAAAAAAACCCACAAATGTATTGTTGTATGCAACTATTTCATATTACTGTAGCTGGCAAAGAGAAACACGAATAAGAAACTTCGGTGGTCGTCTTCAAGGAGAAGTAGCGTATTTTGCACCATGTGGAAAGAAGCTGAGACAGTATCCTGAAGTAGTAAAGGTACATTCCTTTTTTTAACTTCTGTGTTCTAATGCTACTAAGCATGCTTGCAGTTAAAAAAACGCCTTTTTTTCCTCCGATATTTCGAAATGTCCTGTGATGAGAGGTGTAATGTATCTCAGTTTGTTATTGATTTGATCTCCTATAAATGCATATCCCTTTTATAGAATATTCAAAACATTACAATCACAGTTAGCTGTACATCAAAGCTGGGTTGTAATTATTTACAAGCTGAAGTGGAAAAATATGTGATTTTTTCAGTATCTCAGCAGAAATGGAATAATGGATATCTCAAGGGACAATTTCAGCTTCAGTGCAAAAATAGGAGTGGGTGACTTCTATGAAGCCAGAGATGGACCGCAGGTATCTGCTTTTTAAAAAGTAAAGTCTTTGATCCAAGGAACATTAACTTACATTTAGGTGAAGTATTTTTTGCCACGGTCTGAAGCATTACCTGTTTTTTAGCTAATTCTTTCTAAAAATTGTGTGTATTTCTTTATAGTAGTTACATTGAGATGCCGAGAGCTTGATCCTGGGCAGTGTTGAAAACCACTCCTTTCAGTGATACTATTAGGCGGTTGCCAGGAGTTCGGCGTGCCTTATGATTAGCTCTGAGCCTGGATTTGTCTGGGATGAAGGAACTCTGAGCTACATATTTTACCATAGTGTTCAGATTTTTCTGAACTAAAACGCGATTTCTTCCTTTACTTTATAAACTTAATATTGATAGTAATTTATGTGTATGCCTTAAATCATACTCTTTTTATGTGTTCATGTGCATAGTATATATATGTGTGTGTGTGTGTGCGTGTGTAAATAAGTGTTTAAATATGAGTGTTTCCTTTATTGCTAGTATCACCTGAGCTTCCTGAAGCATATTTTTACAGGAAGTAAAATGCTGGCTTATGCCAGTTACTCGTTACATTGGTTAGAACTGTTACACTTTGTGTAGATAAACCACACAAGGAGAAATGAAATTAGAGTTTTAAGGAAATGAGTACTGAGTTTTTTGCCATACTATGGTACTGTGTTTTGGTCACATTGCTGTTACTTCAGGATGTGCATGAAATTTTTTGTACTTCTGTCAATGAATATATTTGCTTCTTTACAATACAAGTATTTTGAGTGTGTCACTACAGGAATGTGGACAAACATCACCCTCTCAGCAAGCTTGAATTCAGGCTCTAGTTAAGCTTTATGTTCTTGTGATGCTCTGTAGAAATACATAATATTTACATAGTATAAATTTGAAAGCTGGGTTCATAGTAAGCAGCTACTTCCTAGATAGTGTTTCATGATTCCTGGATTACCAGGAGTAAAACCTTGCTAAACTCTCTTCATGTTTGGCCTGCATAATACAACAGTTACAAGTTCCTGTGATGTGAACTTCATCATATACCTGAATGGCTTGATAAAAATAATTCCTTTAATTATAATTAATAATTCTTTATACTGTGAACATAATGTAATGTCAGGGTGTCTGCTGTCTATTTATTTTGTTACTTTTTCTGTGTCTGTTGCCCATATTAATTCATTAGTCTTGTCCTCTTCTCTAGCTGCATTCATGAGCTGATTTGCAGGTTTTTCACTTCGATATTAGCACACTTCAGAGTAAAGGCATTGGGAGGGCAGGTTTCTGTACACAGGGTTGGCAATATGAATATTAAGTTGCTGTACAACTCACTAGAGTTTCTACTTGTCCAGTTTGTGGTAGGTTCCCTTGTGACTTGGTTAGAAAAAGGAAAAGTTCGTGGGGTTTTGTTTTGTTTTGTTACTGGGTTGGGGTTTTTTTCGGTTTGAAAGAAAAAAAGCCTGAGAGTAGCTGTTTCAGATGTGCTAAAATGGTATGTATGAGGTTTTGAATGACCATATTATAATCTAAACAGTTGAACTCAGGCTGGTAGTACACACTCAGTAACACAGTGTGTGATACTGATACTTCATGAAGAGAATTTGCACCCTTTTTACTGGAAGTTTTTGAATTGTCCGGCTTCAAAACAATACGGGATAATATCTTCATGCATGTCTGGAGATAATTCCAGGAATTTTATTTCTGTTTTGGTTGTAATTTCCTTTATTGCATATAGCCTTTCATGGTTACTGTTCCCTTTCTTCGTTATGTATTTGTGTCATCTTTTGGGACATGCAGCATGCACCCAAATTGGGTAAGTTTCACAAAGCTCAAAGGTGGAACAAGATGCAAAGAAAACTAATTAAGGGTTAAATCAGTTATAGTGAAGAATTTACCCATAGCAAGGCAAAAATGTATGGATTACCCACTTCTGGTAGTGCCTGTAACGAAGTTCTTGTGCTTAAATAAAGCAACCAGATATTATAGGTTATTCAGAGCAGTGCTGCTTTAAAGAAGAAGCGTATCTGGCAGAAGTGGTCCATGACATATTAGGGTTAGAGGAATGTTTGAAGTTTGACAAATGTGGAAATTCAGTGACCCCACCTGGAGGCTTTAACCTGCTGTGGTTTAAAAAGATTAGTGTGAATGTGATTTGGGGTGATGGTGAGAGCACACAGGTCCTTATGAATTTGAGTAATATGGATAGGAATACTGAACCACATCATAGATGGAAGATTGTTTTGTGGATTGATACTGATCTGTGCCCCAAGATTGCATCTTACTGGCTTAGATTAATGTACAACAGCAAGAGTATCTATAACAATGTTTGAGGTTGGAAGGGACTTCTGGAGGTCACGTTATCCAAACCCCTTGCTCAGGAAGGGTCACCTAGGGCCAGTTACCCATGAATATGTCCAGGCAATCTCTAAGGTGGGAGATTCCACAGCTTCCCTAGGCCATCTGTTCCAGTTCTTCATCACCGCCACAAAGTGTTCCCTAATTTTCAGAGGGAACCTCCTGTGTTTCAGTTTGTGCCAGTTGCCTCTCATCCTGTCACTGGGCACCTCTGAAAAGAGGCTGGCTCTGTTCTCTTTATGCCCTCTCTCCAGGTATTTATACACACTGGTGAGATCCCTCTGAGTCTTCTTTCTCCAGGCTGAGCAAGGCCAGCTTTCTCAACCCTTCCCTTTCCATGGTCATTATGTAGTTACAGAAAACTTCACTTAGTGCAGCTCCATTCAGATCCATTTTAGTTGAAGATGAAATATCAGTAATGGCAAAATACAGAAATTTTTAACCTGGATTTAACTATCTGGGAGTAATCATTCAGTCATGGTAAACATGGCATGTGCTTTTTTTCCTAATAAGATTTTGCATAAAGCTGGGAAAATAATTAATTTTTTTGTTGTTTGGTTGCTTGTTTCATGGGTTTTTTTTTTCCCAGTGAGTCTGAATGCTTGCCTAGAAAGGCAGCTGAATTCAGGAACAGGAAGGGAAGAAAGTGCTTGAAGTACTTTTTTGCATCTCCTTAGTGTGAAGTAACTCCGAGGTACATTAGTCTTTCTCAGAGTATGCAATTGTGGTGCTACCTCTGAACAAATACAATGCATCTTTTTAAGGTGTGAAGTCTGCCTCTTTTAAGCCAGTTCTTAAGCTTACTGTTCTTTACTTGTAAAACTTATTCTGTGAATAAGTAATTAGAAGTCTCAAATATTTATTACAGATGCAAAAGAAATACCGTACAGAACAGCCAACTATAAAATCAGCTGTCATATGCATTTGTAATGTAGTAATAATTATTTGCTTCCTATTCTAGAAACTGCAGTTTAAAATATTTATCCTATTTTGACTTCTGCAGTTCAGAAAGCTTTGTTGTTAGCTTTTTTTGTCACAAATCTAAACTGAAATGAATGAGAATGATACCTGCTTCTTGCAAAGTGCATGTGGTCTGTTGGTTTGATTAACAGACTTTGAGCTTGATTATGCTCGCATGAGTTATCTAGTCCCCTTTTTGGGAAATGTCCTGAGTACAGTACAGTATTGCAACAGATGGCAGATGTCTGAAGGTGGGAAATTGAATTTGGTTTTTATTTTGATCAGTTTCAGCAATAAAACTCAACGTTTCACAATGTTCCATTTTTTCTCTAACGTTTGTGTAGTGAAGCATAGATTTTTTTATGGAAACCCCTGATTTTTTTTGTGTTGGGACACAATCCCTGTATGTTTTCTTAGGAATATTTAAAATCCATGGAGTATCAGATTGTACATGCTTTTAATAGAAATGTATCTTGGGTCACATTTTAAAAGGTACCTAAGCACAAAATACAGATGGTCAATTAACTCTTGTGTAATCCTTAATGGATCTGTTCTGGACTATTTCTGTCTTGACCTCTCTTAAACTTGTGGAAACTTGTTGCATCACTATGTCCTTTGACAGGACATGAAGCAATCTTCTCTGCATTTCTTGAAATGCCAACTCTTTCTGCTTATTAAACCTTCTACTACATAATATACATCTATGGTCTCTGGCACTAGCAGTCTTGTAGACCTCTTGATCTATTTTTTCCCACATATTTGTCATCATTAGTATTGTTAACTATGTCAATACAGAGCAAGAGCAATCGCCATTGCACATTCTAAGGTGCTTCTTGAGGTACAGTGGCCTCTCCTATTCCTCCCCATGGGGGAATCCTGTTTCTCCTACCTCCAGCACTTGCAATTTATGTGATAGGATTTCCTCAGCTGAAGGTTGGTGTAGGTGATAAGTACTACATTCAATCCAGCTTACTTTGCTCAACAAACTGAATCTGTGATAAGTTATAAGACATAACAGTGAATTGGAAGTGCTCACTTGTGTGTACACACCCACTCTGTTGAAGTGGTAGAGGTAACTGTTTGCATTAAAAAGTCCTTAGTGATGATGCATTGTACACATACTGTCATGATTCAGAAGAACATGTTTTTAGGAACAAAGCTAATAACAAAGCCCTTTGAAATGAGTGTAAACTAAGTGCAAGGCGTACTCTTGGAATAGTCTTAATTGGGAGTGATTCAGGCTTCAGAGAAGGTTACTCTGCAGATACAGATAGCTTCCTTGGGATCTGAATGCGTGATAGCAGTACACCAGTTCTTTTGCTGACTCTTATGAAACATTTATAATTATGAAGGAGGAGCAGAATTAAAAGAAATTGTCACAATAAGCAAACATTAATGTGGTTTATGGTACAGAAAATGTTGTTTAAGTATCTATGTACATATAAATGTGAAAACTTTGGTAATAAAATTTTTTTTTTCTGAACAGGTATTTGATTAGTGTGTTTTATAAGTTACCAATTTCCATTTTTTGCTTTAGCAGACATTTTGAAAGTCTTTTGCAAACCTTGTTAAGGCAAATTATGAAGTAGTCCTGAAGGACACCAAGCTTATATTTTTTTTTCTCTGCATTTTTTAAAAACTTGGGAAAATGGTCGAAGTTATTACAATTCTGAAATACTTGTGTTCAAACAGGATCAGACAGGCTGCGCTCCTGTTCTGCTCAGTAGACACAATAAACTACTTTTTATCAGTTAAATTAAAGCTATTTCCATGTGAGGACTAACTTTGGTATTTGTACTAACCAAATATTTCAGTATTTATTTTTGATCTTCCACTGTTACTTCAGTTTTCTTGTGGAATAAGGAGTTGACTGTATTGTTGCATAGCTTGTTTAGTTAGAGAGTATATTTAACGTAACTTTGAGTTCCGATAGATTTTCTTAAAATGCATAAACTTCTGATTGCATCAGGTTAGTGCAGAAATTAATTTTCTTGCAGTGGATGGTGGAGAACTAAGTTGTACTAAAAAAACCTTCAGGGTTAAAATGAGTCTGTGTTTTTTCAACTCAGTTGTGATCTACAGCACTTCTGTGTGTCTGAAAACACACTACTGCAGTTGCTTGCTATGTATGCCAAAATTTCTGTAAACACTAACAGTTGGAAGACAGTGACTTGTAGCTTGACACATTTTTTCATTCACATTGAGCACTGGGCTGTGTGAAAGCAGAGTAGTTATATTTTAGTTTACATAATACGGGAAAATTTATTTCACCTTTTAAGAAGGGCTGAGCAATTTTATTTGGTCATAAATAACCAAAAATAATGCAGCAGGGGTATACTTGCTAGGTAGCAACTGTGTACGTCACTGAATAGTTTTAAAAATCTTGCATAGCAGTGCAGTTTACAAAAGGTCATAATGATAAGCTCTCATATATAGCTTTGGTGCATCATCAGAACATTTACTGTGATTGTACCACACAGAGGTACCTCACAGCTCTCGTAATTTATATATAAAATTTTGAAAAAAAAAATCTCTTACTGTGTATGTTCTCAAGTATCTTAGATTAATTTTTCCTTTTTTTATTACTGATATTTATAATACCTGTTTGTGAAATGTGTCCATTAAAAGGGTGTGCAGTGGTGCCTTCTGAAGGAAGAGGAGGTCATTCCCCGTATCAGAGCTATGGAAGGACGTAGAGGACGACCACCAAATCCAGACAGACAACACTCTAGAGAGGAGTCAAGAATGAGACGACGCAAAGGCCGACCTCCAAATGTTGGTAGCACTGAATTTCTAGACAACACTGATGCAAAGCTTTTAAGAAAGCTTCAGGCTCAAGGTAATTATGTTACTGTTTTCACAAAGGGTATCAGTATGTAGAGAGTTAATGCCTCTTGTGAAGAGTGTTGCACTAGGATATTAGTATCAACATTTTATTTTGGAAATTCACCATGTGCTTTTTATGGAAGCTTTTTTCTTGCAATCAGTAAATGTATATGATAGAAAGGAAAAAGTGTCATAAGAGCTTACTCTATAGTTTATTTATTTAGATTTGTAAAATAGAAAAAAGCAGACATCCTATAATCTGGTTACCACTGATGTATTTTTAAATTGGCAAAATTTAATAGATCTTTACTTTTCTGTGTATCAGCTCAGACAGCAATGGACTTAGAAATTGAGAACACTGAAGTTAGCATTTCTCTGAAGGTTTTGGCTGTTCCAGGGAAAATGCTTTCCTTATGAAATCCCTGTAATAAGTGGTACCAATGCCGAGAGTAGAACTTCAATGTTATCATGTACTGCTGTATATCAAAGGCATGAAGGCCTGGTTTTAAATAAATATCAGGTACATTGACTGTTAAATTTCAATTCTTTAGTCCATAAGTATATCAGGTGTTCTGAATGCATCTAATTCAATATGAAAAATTCTTACAGCCCAGGAGTCAGGATCTTTGTTTTAACTTAATTGTTTTTCATGTGCTGACTGTGGACATATCTGGGTAGCTACTTTGTATTTTATAATTTTTATTTTAAATGAAGCAGCATTACTGCCCTGATGCTATCACTTAGATATTTTTTTTTCCTCAAAAAAGTGTTTTAAGTAGCAAATATCCATGTTAATTTCTGCTGTTCTGTTCTGATGTCTTTATGTCATGCAAATGTTTGGAATATGTGCTGCACCTTTATTGTGTGATGGCACTGTTTTTATGAACGCTACTTTTTTTTTAAAAAAAACAGAAATAGCTAGGCAAGCAGCGCAAATAAAGCTACTGAGAAAACTCCAGAAGCAGGAACAAGCTCGAGCTGCCAAAGAAGCAAAAAAACAGCAGGGTAAGTATTAGTTGTGAAAGTTTGTGCATGCTAGCAGATAATTTTGAAAAGTATTAATGAAAAGTTACCTGCCTCTTGTCTTGTTCTGCTGATACTAAATTTTGCTTGCTTTTGTTTGTTAGCTATTATGGCAGCTGAAGAAAAGCGAAAGCAAAAGGAGCAGATTAAGATAATGAAGCAACAGGTAAACTTTGCAATTGCTAACTCAGGTCTTAAATACGCTAATTACAAAGTGAGTGTTTTAAATCTAGTTTTAAAGAGCACATGGTGTATATACTTAAAATTCTGAACTCCATATTTGTGTCAGGACATCCCAATTTTGTCTTGTCTTGATTTAAGCCACCCAACATAAATAACTGCTTGCCAATATCAGTAAGAAATTAAAAAGCTGTTACCGCAGCACAGTGATGCTGTCTTCCTTTATTTGATTCTGTGAAAACAAATGGTGTTAAGTCTGTTTATGTAAATACTGGAATAGTGTAATTAGCTTCTTGGGTGATTCTGGCTCACTGTGAGTGCTTTTAGGTTATGCATGAAGGATTGTATCTCTGCGTGCCAGTGAATTAATATGTGCTTTCAAACATACAAGTATGGTTAAATGCTGTCATAGCAAATACTTCCAACAACTGAAGCATGAGCACCTGTGCATAACTGTTGGTTCCTTCAGTGATACACCAGACATCATCTAATACCAGTAAAAATGCTAAGCATACATCATTAAATGAAAACAAATAACTACATAGGGTGTGAGACTGGATGATAAAAAATACATCTGTAAGCTTGGTCATTTTTTAAAAATACAAATTTACTTTCTCAATATTGATTTTTTTTTTTTTAATAAAAATTTTCTTCCTCTCATAGGAAAAAATAAAGCGAATCCAACAAATCAGAATGGAGAAAGAACTTCGAGCTCAGCAAATTTTAGAGGTAAAAATAATGGCTCAAATAGAATGTTGACATTTTAAAGGACGTTGTATTTCAATAATCACACATGCAATTAGGAATGTAACTAAATATGACAGGTCTGACAATCTGGACTTCCCAAGGCCAGTTCAAAACTGTGTCTTAAAGATACTTTTTCTTAAAAAAGTCTGTATTAACTGTGACCTTTTAACTTGCAAGTGCTTACTTGAATTCTCAACTTTCTACACAGATAGTCTTGTATTTGCTAAAGTTAATAGCATAGCTATTCCTATGTTGGAAAACAAGTTTGCAGTAATAGGTTATTAAAGTAGTAGCACACGCTGCTCTGCGTGAAGTGCTTTGGATTTAAAATACTGGTTTTATATATATGCTAGAATGTACTGGTATACTATTCTAGTTTGCTAATATATTAGCAAAGACAGATTGTTAATTTTCAAGTCTCCATTCCTGGAAAAATTAATGGTGATCTTTTTGTGATTTGTATTGTTTCTGTGTATACTTAGTTAACAGCCAGTTGAAATTATTTTTGAGTGGAACTTGAAATTCTGTCTTAATTTTTAAAAAGTGAATTGTGGATTGACTGATTATGAAAGCTGTTTTGAGGAAAAAAACTGTTCCAATGTACATGATATGTAATGATGTTTTCAACTTTTAAAGGCACATAACTGTATTTCTAGTCAGATTACTTTCAAGTTGTGATGGTGCTGTTGTGTGACCTGTTTTGCATGCACAGGCAAAAAAGAAAAAGAAGGAAGAAGCAGCAAATGCCAAATTATTGGAGGCCGAAAAACGAATAAAGGTTAGTTTAGAGGAGTTCTAAAAACAAGAACTGTGTTACTGTGCATAATACACACTGATGAATAAAAGCAGTAAATTTGGAATATGATTAATAGATAATAAAACATAAATTGAAACAGCATATGAATAATGTATGATAATAGAAATTGTTTTATAAATATGATAAGGTACATATAGTAGAAATATGTGAATCATACATGAAGAGAAGCTTGTGCATGTGACATACATTCATACATACAGATAATATGTCAGGATACAGATAATACACAGTAATTTTTTATGTGCCATCATGATGAGTTTTGCTTTCATGACACTTGGTTTGCATAACTTACAATCCTTACGCAGTAAAGTTATTCACAGTATTCTTTTAAGTATGCCGTATTAAAAAAAACTTTGTTGCTTCTTAACAAGCATAGTCTTTTCTAGGCTGCATGCATATGAGACTATAGAACTCTCACAAATGTGGGAAAATGCAGTATATATATGTACTTCTTTTACTGCTTTGACATTCCTGGTGTATTTTAACATGGAACTCCCAACTCAATAGACTTGTTTCCATGTATACTATGTGTACTTCTCTGTGCTCAGTTTAGGGGTGGGTGGGAATTAAGAATTTTAATTTAGATGTGCATGTTTTAGTGTGGTAGAAATATACAACTTGGTAAGTAAATTTTGATAGATATTTTAAATATTTTTTGTTCTTTTGTTTTAAGGAAAAAGAGATGCGAAGGCAACAAGCTGTTCTTCTGAAACACCAGGTTCGTATATGTTCAGTTGACCAAACGGAATGCCAGTTGTGAACTACTACTTAAGCTGTATGGGGGGGGTGGAATCTTCAAAATATGCCCTTTTTAAATTTCTGGGTTTGATTCCTGCACAAATTTTCTTTCACCTTATGATTTGTTGCTTTGCTTTTGGTATTGGGGTCTTTTGGGGGATTATAAAGTGGTTTTGTGACTTTGTGATTTCTGTTTCATAATGTTGTGCCAACTCTTTCTACCAGGAGTTGGAGAGGCATAGACTAGATATGGTATGGGTATGTTTATTTTTGTACATCTAACACCGCATTGTGATTTGGTTGTGATATGGTTGTCATAGCAATGCATAAAATGTAGCACTGGCTGCTGTCATATTACATACTGCTGCATGGCTTTACAGCACAGTGCATTGCATACATCTGCTTGTCTTGTCTGTTAAGGAAAAAAAAAAAAGACATGTCTTGAACATGTATATAAATTGAACATGGCAATAAATAAATGAGGTTTTTAACCAGAAATCTATGTTACTGATGTCCCAATAGAAATTGGACTACTCTATAAAATCAGGGATTAATAAATGCTAAATTAATAGGTAGTCATTTGGATAATTTTTGCAAGCCGTGTCCCATTCACTGGGAACGAATCAGAACATTTTAAGTATTATTTGAATTAACCTGTTCTGGAAATCAGAATGATATCTTTCCTAAGTTTGTAAGGTACTGAGGAAATTAGCTTTCAGATGGTAGTAAATTCATAATAAGTATACAATGAAACACTAGAATGTAATCCTAGTCTCGCTGAATTATATGATGCAATTTCCTTAGCCTTTACTGGGGCCAAGATTTATTCCAGAGCTTTTTAGGCAAAATCTCCATACTTAATGCTCTATGATACAGCTCCTTAATGCATTTGGAGTTACTGACATAATTCATTGAGGGACAGCCATCAGTAAATGCGAGTGTTGTTGCATATGTATATGCGCCATCACTAGCTTGGTTGAAACTTATCTAGAGCTGAGAAAATTAATCATACTAATTTGTTGCTAGTTAGAAAAATGTTAGTATTTGGAGTGTTTGAAAATGACCTTTTTAAAATTTCTGCTGAATTGGCTGTTGAAGAAATAAATTGCAAGTTCCCTAATAGCAGATGTAAGGTAACTGACCTGTTCCAGCCAACCATTATGCTTTTTGTTCTGCCAGCTTATGAAGGAGCATCACAACTGACCATAAAGTAAATCTGTATGCTTCTTTTTTACACTGTCTCCATGTTCATTGCTTTACCTTTTTGCTTTTGATTGTTCCTGTATTTGCTTTCTAAACCTGAACTAAAACGTGCACAGACTTGGCCATTCTTGTCCTATATTTAGTATTTATTGTGACTTGTCTATTAATGCTAAATTTGTTACTCAGCTTTTTTACTGATTTGAAAATGTAGATTAGTTTTTTTTTTCCTAATATTACCTGCTTCAATAGGAGCGAGAAAGGAGAAGACAGCATATGATGCTTATGAAAGCCATGGAAGCACGTAAAAAAGCTGAAGTGAGTATCAGTCTCTGAAAGTTTCAAGTTTTCATCGTTTGAGTCTGCTGTGAATTATAGAAGTGTCTTCAAGGCACCTGTACATATAATTTCGTTCCTATACATGGCAGTGGCTAAATGAGAAGTAAGAGGCACAAACTGAAATACATGAAATTCTGTTTAAACTTAGGAAAGCCTTTTTACTTTGAGGGTAATGGTTGAATAGCACAGGTTGCCCAGGTAGGTTATGGAGCTGCAAACCTGCTGTAGCTGATGCTGCTGGTGGGAGTGATGGCAGGAGGATGATGTGACAGCACACACAAGGGGATGAGAACTGAGCGATTTCAAGAGATCCCTTCCGTCATCATTGATTCTGAGCAAGAAGCCAGTAGTTGCATAGTCACTTCAGAGTCCTTAGGATTTCCTGGAGAAAAAAGCTTTGTTTTCTCTTCTTCATGTTGTTCATGTGTATAAGAGTAAGGACTTTATCATACTGACTTGTTAGATTATCTAAAAAAAGATACATAATGGAATAGCATTGATGATAAAACCAGAACTGTACTGTATGATTGATGAAGCTTTCATTAGACCATGATAAACTAATTTACATCTTAATTAATCTGGAGGCGGTCTTAATTCTTAATTCTAGTATTATCTTTAGGGGGACTAGCAGTGCTAGAACATAATTGCTAACTTCTTAAACCTTACTTTATATGTATCTCTATATCCTGAGACTTTTCTAAGTAAAGATAGCTAAGAAATTGAAATAAAATAACCATCATTATAACATATAGTTGTCAAAGAAATTGTTTTCTTTGGCAGCTTTTATTCTTAGGTATGCTTCTAACTTTAAATGAAAGTGACAGTCCAGAAGAAAAAATGAATACTTCAGTGCAAGGAAGAATTTCAGGGTTAATTCTTAAGCTGACTGGAAAACGTGCCCACATAGGTTTCTTTTTTATAAAGGAGAGGGGCTCATGGGTGAGTGATGATTTGGGGCTGTCTTGGTCTCCTGAGTTCAGCAGTAACAGTCATTTTTGTCCTTAGTAGCCACTGCAGTGCTCTGTTTTTGACTTTCAGCCTGGGAACAGTGCTGATAACACCGATGTTTTTAGTTGTTAAGTGATATTTACTCTGACCGAGGACTTTCTGAGCCTCATGCTCTGCTAGGGAGGAGGGGAAGCCAGGAGGAAGCAAAGCCAAGACACCAGACCCAACTAGCCAAAGGAGTATTCCATGCCCACTATATAAACTGGGGGCAGTTACCTGGAAGACTCAGATCACTGCTGGGGTTGGGCTGGGTATTGGTCGGTGGGTGGTGAGCGGTTGTATTCTCTTCCCTTGTTATTTCCCTTATCATTATTAGTGTTGGCTGCAGCAGCAACAACAGTTGGTTTGTGTTATACCTTAGTTACTGGATTGTTCTTATCTCAACCCGTGAGAGATATGTTCTTTTGATTCTCTTCCCCATCCCTGGGGGAGCGGGGAGCATGGAGGGAGGAAGAAGGGAGGGGAGCGAGTGAGCTGCTGCGTGGTTCTGAGTTACCAGTTGGGCTTAAGCCATGACGCTTGGTCACAGCAATGATGAACTAGTTAAGTTTCTAATCATTAGTGATAGGAGAAAAACGACCTGCAAGATTTCAACCCGGGATATGGGATAGCAGACTTACGGCTGCTGAAGGAGCTAGTTAGGAAGGTCCCCATGGAATCTGCTTTTGAGGGTAGTGGGATGCATGGATGCTGCTAACTTTTTAAGAGAATTCGCTTCAGAGCACGGGAGCAGGCATCTCTAAATTGTGGGAAGTCAAGCAAGGAGGGGAGAAGGCTGGCTTGGCTAAGCAGGAATCTTCTAGAACTTAGGTTCTAGAAGTAGGATTGGCAGCATGGGAGATCTATTGGGATGCTGTTGGCCACTGTAGGAAGAAAATTTGGGTGGCCAAAGCTCAACTAAGTTCAGGCTGGCTAGTACTGTAAAGGACAATGAAAAGAGCTTTCTAAAAGATGTTAACAGCAAAAAGGAGGAACAGAGATAACATTGGTTCATTAACTTGATGTGGTTGATTACCTCACAAATGGGGATATGGAAAAAGCAGAGTTGTTATGTTTATCTTTAACACCGTGATCTGCCCCGGGACCCCTGGAGCCCAGTGACAGAAGGCAATGATTGGGGTGGAGGTGTGATAAAGTCCCAGCTGATTCTGAGCATGTTGGAGACTTGCTGTTCCAGCTGGGTGCATGTAAGTCTATGGCACGTGATGCAATTCATCCCAGGGTACTGAAATATTACTGCAGTACCTCTTTCTGTTATTTTTCAATGACACTGGAAATCTGGAGAGGCCCCAGTTGTCTAAAAGCTGGCAAATGATGTCCCAGTTTTTAAGAAGGGAGAGAAGGCAGATCCTGGTCTCACTTCATGCCTGGTAAAAGGTTATTCTGGGAGTTACTATAAAACATATCAGAGACAATGCAATCATTTGCCGTAGTCAGCATGGGTTCATGGAGGGAAAGACCTGCTTAACTGACTGAATTTCCTTTTATGACAGAGTCACCCATCTAGTTGAGAAACAGAAGTCAGTATATGTGTATGTAGGTTTTAATTTTTAGCAAAGCTTTTGATGCTGTCTCTCACAGTATCCTGGACAACATGTCCAACGTACAGCTGAAAAAGTGCATGATATGTTGGGTGAACAGTTGTCTCACAAATGGGTTCAAAGAATTTTAATAAATGGGGTCACATCGCACTGGTGGCCAGTCACCAGTGGGGAACCCCAGGGCTCAATGTTAGGGTCAGTACTCCTTAATGTTCTCATAAATTATCTGGATGCAGGAGCTGAATATACATTAACTTCATTTGCTGATGATACTGAACTAGGAAGAGCTGTGGACTCTCTTGATGGTACAGACACCTTCGGAGTGTTCTGGACAGACTAGAGAGCTGGGCAATCACCTACCATATAAAATTTAACGAAAGCAAGTGTCAGATTATCCACCTGGGATGGGGTAGTCCTGGTTATATGTACAAATTGGGGATGGAGAGGTTAGGGAGCAGCCCTGCAGAAAGAAATCTTGTAGTTTGGGTTGATGGAAATTTGAATATATACCAGCAGTATGCCTTGGCAGCCAGAAGAGCCAATCATGTCCTGGGGTGCATCAACCACAGATTCACTAGCCTGTTGAGTGGGTGATTGTCCTTGTCATGGGTTCAGCAGTAGCAGTCATTTTTCTCCTTCTTAGTAGTTGGTGCAGCACTGTGTTTTTGACCTGTGGCC
>JANRGW010048059.1:0-17404 GCA_024733675.1 Psilopsiagon aymara
ATGGTATGGAATACCTCTTTGGTCAGTTTGGGTCAGGTGTCCTGTCTCTGCTTCCTCCTGGCTCCCCCTCCTCCCTGACAGAGCATGAGTTTCAGAAAGTCCTTGGCCAGACCAAAATGTACTAAGCAGTAACTAAACCGTTGGTGTTATCAGCGCTGTTCTCAGGCCACAAGTGAAAAACACAGTGCTGCACCAACTACTAAGGAGAAAAATGACTGCTACTGCTGAACCCATGACAATACCGAAAGTTAGATTCTGTTTAAATATTTACTATACTGTGTTAAATCATGTCAGTAAGAATAATAGAATAGTCAAAACAGCTGAATAAACTCCACGTTCTACGTGAATATCATTCCCTTGAAAATGAATAATATTGGAATTTACACTAATACTACATCAACAACCTGATAGTAAAAATGAAACAACTTGGAATTAGAGTACTAGAGGAGACCTTAACATGCATAGAGTATGTTGAATTGTTCTGTTTCATAATCAACATTTTTTAAAGCACATTCATATGCTGAAATAATAAATACTCATTTTAATCCTAGGTGAATATGCTGATAATGACACTTTATTTTGCAGAATGGTGTAACTGATGTAACCCAATATTTAGAGAACAGCTGTGATCTGTTTATAATTACATACTGGGTTTCCTAGGGATGGATTTTAACTTATGTTGGCATTATTATTTATATTGTACTGAAAAATGAGTGGAGAGCCTTCAACATTTTTTGAGGATTGAAAGTTTTCAGGAAGTCACAGGATTTTATGGTGTTCCTAGCAGGCTGGTGCAGTCTTGATGCCTCATATGCACCGGGTGACCTGTAGCACAAAACTGGCGTCCAAGTTCAGTGTAAGCAAATTGTTTAGTTTAGAGCTTATGTTTGTGGCAGCAAGAATCCAGTGTCCCCCCACACCCACGTAACTTGTCATACCGAGTTTACCATTTCACTTCTTTCCTAGTGAAATTCCTTCTCTTTCTCCCACGTGGTGAGGGATGATGCCATCCTTCTTAAAGATCATAGAATCACAGAATAGTTACGGTTGGAAAGGGCCTTAAGATCATCTAGTTCCAGCCCCCCTGCCATGGGCAGGGACACCTCCCACTAAACCATATCATCCAAGGCTATGTCCATCCTGGCCTTGAACACAGCCAGTGATGGAGCAAGTCCCATGATCATCCTTGTGGCCCTCCTTTGGACTTGGTCCAACAGTTTCATGTCCTTTTTATGTTGAGGACACCAGAACTGCACACAGTACTCAAAGTGAGGTCTCAGGAGAGCAGAGTAGAGGGGCAGGATCACCTCCCTTGACCTGCTGATCATGCTCCTTTTGATGCAGCCCAGGATACGGTTGGCTTTCTGAGCTGTGAGCACACACTGCCGGCTCATTTTCATTTTTCCATCGACCAACACCCCCAACTCCTTCTCCGCAGGGCTGCTCTCAATCTCTTCTCTGCCCAACCTGTAGCTGTGCCTGGGATCTCTCTGACCCAGGTGTTGGACCTTGCAGATCCATATGGTTCCTTCACACAGGTACCTAGATACAGTTTAAGTGTTCTTTCCATTTAACTTTTCTGTGATTTCAGAGGAATTATGCTGATTAAGTCTTGTTGATACCTGTTCCAATTGCTTCACACCTTGCAGTTTTTTCTTAATTAGATAAATAGTTAGCCAGATTCAGAGGAGTTTGCTGATATTCATCCAGACAAAATTCCGTATATGTGATTATATAGTTTGTAATTGATGTGTTCTCAAATATAAAAGAAATACTACTATGTCATGGTGGAAATATTTTAACCTTAGTTTCAGAAAATATACAGTGCTTTTCACATAGTAGCACAGCTGCCGAATATGGGTGTGCTGGTGTGGAAAAGTGACTTTACTTCTAGAATGGCTTGTCTGTCCATACTTACATGCCAATTATATTGCATATATATGGGTATGAAACCTTTTAAAGAGTGCTCTTCAAATACTTGTGAGATTAAAATCCGGACCTTTAGAATTCAAGAAGGGAAGAAAATGAAAACCAGTGGATCACAAGTCTTTCCTTAGTCCCAATGCTGAGGATCTTGTTAGTATTAAGGAAGTGTAAAAGTGAAGATATATTAATATTTGTGGGAGAATATGAGAGTTATTAAATAATCTAAATGATTCTTGTTTAGACAACCATATTTACAAACTTACCATTTGCCACTTAAATTTCACTTTATTTTGCTGGTTTAAATGATGCAAGTTTGTAATGTAGAAATGGACGTGACCAGAGTAGATGGGCTAATATGAGAGTTTGTTGGTTATCACACAGTTGCAGAGTGAGCATGAGCACTGTTCTTGGACATAATGCTAAGTATCAAAGCTTGATTTCAAAGATAGTATTGTCCAGAATTAAAAAAGCATTGAGGACCTGATAGTTGATAGCTGTGTCTTTTATCTTCATCCTTCTTTTCTTCTTAAGTTATGTTCTAGTAGTTCTCAGGGTTTTATTTGTTTGTGACTCTCAAATAGTAAGTTGGTTGTTGGCTTTTTGTCTCCTTCGTACTGCCCAGTATGTTATGAAAGATAATAAGGAGGAAAATATAAGTGCATGCATAGGTTATATTAAATTTAATGTAGTACTTTGAGAAATATCCTAATTGATGCAAATTGATATATATCACTATTTACAAGACAATAGGATGAAACCTGTGCCAACTGGATCCTCATGGGCAGTAGAGTCCCCTGCTTGGGAAAGATGGCCTTTAACTGCTCAAACTCAACTGGAATTGGAGGGGGGTGTTACTTTAAAGTGATCATTAAAACAAAGTGTTCCTACTTGCAAGTGTATTTTTTTTTTAAATGCAGGTTTTAACTTGGAAAAGCATGACATGTGAGTGGCAAAAGAGACTATTAAATGTAACTCTTTGCAATGCGTGAAGAGGAATGAAAGTGATGACCTTATTGAATATCCCTGATTACTTTAGCAGTAGGAAATTCCTCTTTGACCGCTGTTCATCAGCAAATTAAAATGGGAGTGTTCTCTGAAGCTTGTCAGGCTGGTTATGCACAAAGTTGTTACTGGTGAGGTGTGCCAGCTCTGTTACATATATACCTGTTTTAAAACACACATGGTTACTATCTGGAATGGTAACCAAACTCCCCAGAACTACAGGTGTTTCTACATAAAACTGAATGCAGGATGTTTTATTTACATTTCCTGTATCAACCAGAATTCTAATATTTATCAGATACTATAGCAGTAGCTGGATTTTATTTATATAGATTCTTTCATTCAATTTGATAGAAAAATTTGGGCCAAACCCTCCATATAAATCATGCTAAATTCTGGAAGATTCATAACCTCTATGTATAGATTTTCCTGTAAACCCATTATGAGTTTTAACTCCCTGACCTCTCTTTGAGACAACTTATTTTTGATAACATGAGTTATCCAGATCAGGGATAACCACAGGTAAGCACAGCTGAGTTCTGGCATTGTCTTCTTCCACTGATTTAATGCCATGTCTTCTTACAGTCATTCTCAGAGGCACTCGTTGTTCCCCCACTAGATCTGCAGTTTTTGCTTTCCTCCGGTGGACGAACTTAATTGAAATCGTCTGAAGCCATGGTTTCTTGAAACAAAGTTCATCCATATATTGAAAGAAAAAGCAATACTTACCAAGAGACTAAAATATTGTACTGACAGCTGAGCTTTTTATCTACCAGCTGTGGAACGCGTTAGAAAGTTTTTGTTTAACCACCCTGGAAAAACTTACTTTTGGGAAGGGGAAGGATGTCTTTCCTGTTTTCCATTTCAACTTTCCTTTAAAAGGGAACTTCTACTGTGAAATAAAATACTTGACCTAGCAGTTGTGCTGAATTTTGCAGCAGCAAGCAGAAATTTGAGATGTTTTGTATTTCATTAGCAATGCAAATTCAAAGAACTGGTTTTAATTTGCAACGTTCTGTCAAAGCCAAATATAATTATTGCTGAAATTCCAGTATAACGTTAAGATTCTTTGCCTAAAGTCTTATGTTGATGAAAGAGATGTTTTATTCACTTTCATCTCCTCTCCTCTAGGTATCCAAAGTATGTTTTAATACAGAATATTTTTATTTTTTTGCAAATATATTCTGTGACCTATTGTTAAAAAAGGACTAATACTAGATAACATTTCATTTGCTTTACTGAGTTTCCTTGCTAAAGTGTGTATTCAGAGTTCATTAAAGGAGAGTTAAGATTCCTGTTTAACTTCAAGGTTTTGATTCAGTTAACAGAGTGATACTGATGTGTTGCAGAGTTGAGGTTCTTGTTTCCCCCTTCTTATGCCAGAGGTACAGCAAGGAGGAGAAAAATAAGCAAAAATTCAGTTGTAGAAAGAACTGATTTTTGAATTCATTGTGGATGTCATAAAAAATATAAAATGCGTAGTTGCGTTCCAAGTAAAAATTACCATTTTGAAAAGAATGGAGTGTTTTGACTTACCCATTAGGTTTGAGTCTTCTTGGCATATTTGTCAGTTCTAGTTTAGACGGTAAGGAAGTTTAAGTGAGGAGAAATTGTCAAACGTAATAAATATTACTAAGTTAAAAAGAATATGGGTCATCCTTCCCTCAAATTACTGGGTGTCACAAATCTTCATACTTCCCAAGTGTTGCTTGGTTTCTTGCATGGAATATCTTTTCAAACAAGAAAAAATTTATGCTATGTATTATCACTTTTGTTAAAGACGTCCTTTCTGTCTGCTGTTCATCCTGGACAATACACCATTGGCAGTGATTCAGGCTGATAATTTACAAACTCAGGTGCAGCACATAAATGCATGAAAAACATCTATTCATCTAGATTAGGAGAAATCAAGTTGTTATATAGGTGAATGGGGGATACGGTCCAATTCAGAATCTATAATGTGCGTTGGAATTAATTGGATTTGGATGAACCAAATGCATTGAGGAATGTTTGGGAAGATCTCATGCTTTTATTTTCTGTGTTAGACAGGGCTATGAAGAACTGGAAAGACAGCTGAAAGAAGTCTTTAAAGAAAGGAGCAATATCCTTCGTCAGCTGTCGAAGACATCTAAAGAACTTGAGGGAATTAAAGTAAACCTCCAGGTCAGGTTCTGTCTTGGTTTCCATAGGATTACTTTTCCTTAACTTTTTTGTATTGGTATCTATTTATTAAAACAGATTTGGTGGGTTTCTTTTTTTTTTAGCATGTGAATAATTGTTTTTTTTGCTGCTGTTGTTCTTAACATAAACTGGATGGCTTTATGGAAAACATAATCCTAATGAATTAGGCTGTTTGTCCACTTAAAAATAATATGAAAACAGAGCATAGCAGAACAAAAGAGGAAGGGAAGTAAAAAAATAATCTTAGTGGAGTTACCACGTTTGTCCTGGCAGCCACTATAAAGGATCTTTTGCTGTTGCAGGTTGCATCTTTGCTGATGAGTTGCATACATTCAGCCTAGTTTAGGTACTCACTTTACCTCCCTGACATGCCATCTGCATGGGCTGACTGGATTTACCGCAGGGCACTACTTAGCAAGTTTAGCTGACAAATTGTGCTAGATGAGCCTGCAGCTAGACCTGATACACTTCTGCATTTAACTTTTGGGTATCATGGGTAGGCTGAAAGGGCAACAGTCTGATAATATCTCTGGAGTCAAATCATCTCCTTAGAGTGAAAAGTAGATTAAAAATGTGGCTCTGGATTTGAGGTCCTGAAATCACCAGATGTTCACTTATGAGCATGCCTGTCTTTCCAGATAGAGTCTGTTGGTCTGGTGAAAATATTCAGACACATTATCACTTGTGATTGGTCTCTGTATTTCCATGCTGTTTTAAAGGGCAGTCGTTTTCTGAAATTGCACATCTGTCTTCATGTTGGTGTAAGCTGGATGAGAAAAGTATTGAGTAGATTCCTTGTATCTGTTCACAGAAGAATACTGGTAGTGTGTATTGTTACTGTGCTAAATTATGTTATATTATCTTACATTTCAGATTGTGATTCTAATCAATGTCAATTTTAAATCTTTTATTTCTGCCCCCGCACCCCTTTTTTTTTTTTCTGAGTGCTTTACCACTCTTTATTATTGTAGGTGTTTTCTTCTTTTTAGATTAATGTGCTGCTCCTTGCAACTAAGTTATTTTAGAATTGGATTTACTATGCAGCACAGTTGAAGTTAGCAGTTTGCAAAATGCTACTGAAAGATATTTTAGACTGGCCACTGGAAGGATCCAGATATAGGCAAAGAGCTGTCATGATATCATCTGCACATACACACTTGCCTTTGTCTTAAAATTTTAATGCTTTATCATTTGTTTGTTTCTAAATCTCCTTTTTTTTAATTTGATTTGCTCTCATTTTATATTTGAAAAACAGCTGTGTACAGTGCTTGAGTAAAGGAAAAGTCAGGCTATTTCTGTGTTTCTCACAAGTGGCAATAACTGTAATTCCCTGGGAGCATTTTATGAAAGAGAGGACCAAATGGATCATTTCACAGATGAATAATATTAAAGATCTCTTTGGTAATACAGTTGTTTCCTTTCTATCAGTCACTGAAAAATGATGAAGCATCAGCCAAAAACGATGTGCAGAAACTTCTGGAACTGGGCCAAAAGCAAAGGTAAGACCTCTATCTCCACCCTTGTCTTTCCATTTCCAGACTGAAAACCAGCAGACCAGGAAATGCCATCTTTCCTTTTACTTTAATTTTTAAACTGTATTTCATAGTCTGCTGATTATAACAGTAAAACGAAGACAGGGAATACTGTTTTGGAAAGCAAATGATGTATTTGCTGATATTTGGCTAATGCTGGGAGAAGGTATTAAAATGCTACAGTGAGATATCTGCTGAAGTAAGGGATTTTGAATTTCTTGTGAAGAGTTAGTAATGAAATTACTAGAATCCTTGCAGTATTCCAGACAAATCTATTAAATGATAAAAGCAAAACTTCAGCTAATTCCCAATTTAAACACGTGTTATATGGCTTGGGTGCAGCTGAAGGTATATGTCTCAGCATCATAGCTGCCCCTGTCACGGACTCCATCCTTCTTCATACATTAATGCATTTTTGTAGTGGTTTGATTGATGTGCAGCTATGGTGAAATAGATTAATCTATTAGAAGTATCAAGGGACTGTTTAGTATATAGATCTTATTTGCATATGGGAGAATTGAGTCTGCAAGTTTTGCAAACTACAAGTATTTTTCCCAATCTCATCCTTAAATCAGCCCTTAAAGTCTCTCCAGAACCGCCTAAAAGTACATGCTGATTTTTGCTTCTAAGGGATTCAACTATTAAGATAACGCACCCTAGCAGTTTCCAGAGATAGACCTTGGATGGGTGAAAAATGCTGCTGAGCATCCCTCATCCTCCTGCGCAAAATAAAATACTTTTACGATATACCCCAAGAAAATGTCCTGGAGGTACTGTGGGTGCGTGACAGCTCTTCACAGGCTTACTGGATTTCAGCTCCAGAGAGGTGTGGAAGTTCAGTGTAATAAGGTGGTATTAAAAATGTTCCAGGGAATCTCCCTCATAGAATTTTGTTAAGGAGGGGTCACAGTTTGTTTGCCAGTAGGCCTCAGGCTGTAATTCATCTGGAGTAAGTAAAGAACAGTGAACATACTGTTATGCTTAAACCTATTTTACTTGGACCAGAATTCAAGATATATCCCAATATTAAATTTATGCTCTTCTGTCTTTGGACAAATGTGAACTGTGTTTGGTCTGTGAGCATTCCTCTGATTATTCTCTACAGTGATGGATGATACAGTAAAGTTCAGAGTGCTGGAATCACAGCTTGTAGATATAGTTCTGCTGGCTTCAAATTATTATTTTTTTTTAATCTCTTTTGTGTGAATTCTTCAGAATTCTTCAGTACTTACTAAGTTGCAAGTAAAACTTCTCTCACTGTGGTGCCTCAAGTGTTACTCTTTCTGTGCAGCATCAGCACTTTGGAATGATCGCATATATATGATAAAAGAGGTCTATTGTACTGGTGATGCATTGGTTTCATGCTGCTTTATCACTGTTTCCATTAAATCTGTTCTGTACTAGTGTTGCTAAGCGTATTTATTTAATTATTTTAAAGCTGGTAAAAACTAGTTCTTATTGTTAATAGCATGGTTCCATTTTGATGTGTTTTCAGTAGCCCGCTTCCCTCATTTATTTCATGCCAATCCTTTTTTGCTAGAAATGACACACTGACAGATGTTTTGCCCAGCAGGCAATTCAGAAGATGCAAAAGGTGGCCAATTTCCATCATAGATAATTTTTGTCTTCTGTTGGCACTGTGGTCATTATGATGTTATTATCAAGACTCATGGACACAGTTCATCTGTCTGTTACTTTGAATAATGAAAGGTGTCTTTTTTGAAACTGAAGAATTATTACTTAATGGACACTTGAGATGAAGTTTGTGTTCTGTGTTTTCAACAAACTAGGGAAGAAATGAAATCTCTCCAGGAGGCCTTTCAAAAGCAGCTTAATGAGGCAGCTGAGAAAGCAGAAAAGCAGCAGGCTACCGTGAGTGATTCACTGTCCCTCTTTCCTTATTTTTGGTTGTTTCTTCTGTCTTTTTTTAACCATTTTGCCTTGAATTTGACATTGGCTCAAGTAACTTTGCATGTAAAAACTTGGATTTCAAGTACTTGTTAGTACATTAAGCTTTAGGAAAAAAGGAGCTCAAGAAAGTCTGTGTGTTCCCAAGTGCAGAGATCCCCATCAATTAATTTCAGTGGAATTTAGGTATATGTATATACTAATGGAGATTTGGCTTGGAGACTTCGGTCTTTCCCTGATGAGGTTAACTCTATAGATGCTTGTCTCTCATCTATACCAATGTACGCTGCCATACATCCATTGACTTTTTTGGAATCACTACTGATTTTCAGCAACAAAATAGTAGAGTGTCTGATTTTGACCATAGTAGATCTAATTTTCACTATAGGAAGCTATTAAGTCCCATTCAGGTTTCATGCCTTAATGAAATTGTGTTTCTGGATAAATTGTACAGTTGGTTGGATTTTTGAATATCCCTGTAATGTTGTGGGGCATAAATAGCCATGTTGTGCTATTGCAGGAAAAAAAACCTCAGGCAAAACAAAAAAGTAGAATCATGCTTTCTCTTTAATTCTAAGATGAAAAAAGGAAATTTTTCCTGTCTAAATTCATACTGTTTCTATAAAACGAACACCACTGAGTGTGAGTTGACTAGGTAATCTCCAGAGGTCCCTTCAAACTTCAAGTTTTCTGTAATTCTTACTCTGGATTTGAAAACAATCTGCTAGAAAGATTTCTAGACCTGATTTGAGTTTCATATTAGATAATTACTGGTTTATTTAGTAAGATTTTAGTGTCATCCAGTTTCATAAACCATCAGTTTTTTCAAGAGAAGCGTTTGAAAATTATTGCTAAACTTAGGAAATATTTACAAATGCTTTCTTTTGTATGATTGTGATTTGTATGTGACTTCGTGCCCTTGATGAACAAGATACGAGTGTGCATGTTTTACATGCTACCTTCCAATTAGAATCAGAATTAGAAAATGTAGATTTTGAACTGACATATTCCTTTGTCAGTTTTCTTTCAGTTAATGTGATTTTTGCAGGCCCTTTTTTTCCCCTTTGTTGCTCAAAAGTCTGAAGGGTAACGATACCGCTTTGCCTGTAATTGTCCCCCTCACAACTTAGTAGAATTAGTAGAGTTTTGGTCCTTGCAATTTTTTCTAGAGAACAGAAACCCTCTTGAGGGGAGAAAAGTAGTAAACTGGATGATGTATTGAACCTGAAAAAGATAGCATATTTTGGGGTCTTTCTGTTTTACAATGGTTTTATACTGAGGCAAGATGTATAGTGCTGAAATAATTAAAAATGAGAACCCACTTATCTGTGGCAAGTACTCAGAACATGCTAGTTGAAAATTGCCTTGTTTTCAGGTGCATGATCACATTCTTACTAGCTTCATCAGCACAGTGAATTCTAGCCCTATGCATTAAATGTGGGAAACATATTTCATTATTTAATCTCTGCATTAGATTTTGATATTCAAGACTAATTCAACTGTGGGTTAAATAAATCTCAGATGTAGTGAAAGGATTATTGGCTCTCTTCTTTGTGATATTTGTTTCTTTTAAACTTGAGCAGCAGCACCTTGTGTGAATTCAGTTCACACCTGAGGGCTGTGGAAAACACAAATCAAACAAATTCTACTGTTAACTGTAAGCAAAAATATTACCTAATGCAGAAACCAGGAAAACCCCATCTGAGTTTATAATACAATTTGGTGTGGAATGGTTATAAACCTGAAATCTTCTACTCTAAAACTTGGCCATAATAGAATATGAAATTTGCCACTGATTTTAAGGAAGGCAGCACTGCGTCCTTGGTTTGTGACATTTATTTCTTTATGCCTCAGGGTACAGCGTACATAATGAGGCTCACCAGTGCAGTAAGACTGAATATTCAAAAAGTGCTTCAGAATCCTCAGATGAAAGCTGCAATAGAACTAGAAATAAATATTATTCCTGTCACACAGGACTACTTTACACCTGGTTTCTCCATGTGTTTCATGTTTTTCTGAAAGTAATATGAGTTCTATGAAAGAAGGTCTTAGTTACTTTGAGGCAGGCCTAGCTAGAGAATGGGAGCTTGAATTTAATTCTAATTCAATATATAGTGAGTGTTGTTTCTAATCCAGTTTAAGCACATTTTATTCTACAGGATTTGGTGAAGTAAATCTTGATTTCAGTCAGGGTAAATAAAAATAGAATTACATTTCTCAAAGCTAAATGAATAAAACACTGGAGGAGGGAGTTGGAAATACATACTTCTTTGCTGCACTTGCCAAGGAGGCATAGTACAAGGCACACTGTATGCTAATTGGTTATATATATTCAACAGGGAATACTTGCCTGAAGGTGTACTTTATTAGGTTCATCCCAAAGTGTAAGTAAGAATTTACAAGAATTAATGCAAATTACGTGGAAAAATAACCTGAAAAGTATTCAAGGATGCTGACCAAACTGAAAGAAGAAAGGAGATACACCAATGCATTGCACTTTGCATCCACCTCTTGTGCAGTGTTTGGCAAGACTCTTCACTATTAGTTGTATAAATTATTCATCAGAAATAATGTTATCAGTGTTGTCATGCATCCTTATCCATTTCACCTCTCCCCCCATTTGGACTAGAGAAGCCAAGAAGGGTAGGCAGCTGAGCAGTTGCTGTTCAGAGGATCTGCTAGAGTGTTTGTTGATGGGTACAGTCTCAGAGAGCAGCCAGTGGAGCTGTTGCCAGGGTAGTAGCAATCTTCTGAGAGTAGAAGCAAGAACTCAGGCTTGAGAAAACAAGGTGTAAAGACATTCCTGTCCTTTACAGTACTAATTACTCAGAGGACTGACCTGGTGGCTCTTAGAAGGAGTGAGCACTCCCTTTTGTGGGTTCTGTGGTCTTTTGTGTCAGTGGTACTAACATATGAAGAACAAGAGCAGCAGTCTGTCTTGTGACTGGTCTTTTCTAGAAAATACGTGGCAGACGTGCGCTATTTGGGATAATACAGTGTGCAGAGGATGTTAGTTATGATAAGGGTGGCTTAAATTTTAAAGTAATCCTATGCTGCAAAGTTCAGCATCTTCCAGAAAGCCTTGAGCTATGAGGGAGCCTCTCTACAGGCCATCTCAGAGTAAAACTATGGATTATTTGTATATCAAAAAGCATTTCTTAAATAGATAAAGCTAATTAGTCAGAACCAAGCTGGGTTTAGTTATACAATATGCATATAAAACATGTAAGACATCATTCCGAAAAGCCTGCTGTCCTCTTTAACAGTTGATGAAGGCTGACGGAACTTTTTGTTATGCATTTAATATCAAATGCCTAAGCAATTTATAATATATTGATATGTGGTGAAAAAAAAGTGTAATAATGTCCGGCTGTATCTCTAAATGCAAAGTGGAACCACTGATTCCAGAAACAAGATTACGGACCAGGGACTAATTTTCACTTTTCTTTTCAAAAAGACAGATGGCAAATAACACATGGAACTTGGAAGTGGCTTTTTTTCCCAAGTGGATTTGAATAGAGTAATGAGTGATTCATATCTCTGCATTAGGTTAACAGGCCCTTAGAGCTTTTTGGTGAAGGGTTCTTCACTTGACTGTGTTTCATGCTAACTGCTTGTATCTAATAGTTGTTGTTTTTTTTTTAGTGGGAGACCTCAATGTTTGAAAAGTTGTTTCCCACTATTTGCAATTAAGATTCATAAAAAGAGTTGTATAGCACTGGATGAGAGGGAAAATAAAGAATGAAATAGGGAATTACTCAAAAATAGTTTGGCTGAGTAAGTTTAGTCTGCATTTACATGTTACTGTTGGTATTTTATATCATGTTTACGGTTTTGAAAAGACGTGGTGGTGGAATGTAAATACAATTATAGTACCGTCTGTCAAAATAAAGGAGAAAATGTCTGTGTAAATTCCATTTTCCCAGCTGCTCTGTGTTCACTATGAAAAATGAGAACTGAGTAAAGCGTTATGTAAGACTTGTAAAAATAAGCAATAAGAAGTGTGTTTATTTAGAAATTAATAGGGTTTTTCTTAGGAATAGAAGACTAACAGAACATGGGGGATTTGATTTGGACATATTCACTGCCAAACAAAAATCTTAAGAACCATCATGAGCTCATGAGAGCAGTATTTTTTATAAAAATATCAGATGTTCATTCATTTGCCTCTTTGATAAGAAAGTGTTTATAATCATAATATAATTTACATTTGATTAGTTACATTTAAGAAATCCTAGTAGGTAACAGTACAGTTAGCTTTGCTTTTAAAAGTATTTAGCACTTTGTAGAACACATTGCCCAAGGAAATAATATTTCCTACAATTTAGTACTGTGGCTTTTAGAGTCAATGCTTATGTTATAACTTGAAAATGAGACCGTGGGGATTAATATGGAGTACAGTAGGGTTTCCAGATATGGCCAAAATAGATGTTCATAAATGTATTTCAATGCTGTATTAATTGCTCATGTCTTAGTCCTGAGCAAGATAGAAGAAGTCTGGAGGTAAGCAAATATGCATGCAGCTGAGCTTGGACTGTGTGGTAATGGTGCTATATTGGTTTTCCTCCACCCTTCATCTGTAGTGAATAACTAACTATTGTCTGACTCTTAGAATTGCATCCCTGCCATCTGCTAAAGTATTCTGTATTTCGATGGGGGGAAATTTAATTTGAACATTTCAAGGTCACAGACTGCTGTGAGTAAAGGCCACTGGATGGAGGCTGTTGCCTTTAATAAACGTAATGAGCTCTGAAACGCACAAAGCTCTGCTCCAGGAGACAGAAGCAGTGTCCTTGCTTAATATTGCAAAGTTCAGCCTTAGAACAACAGATTTTCATTACTTATTTTATAATTACAACTAGATAGAAATTAACGCAGCCAACATGTGGGAAGAGATAAATGTCAAATAAGAAGGAAAAGTGGGTGAGAAGGAGGAAGAGGTGTAGAAAGTTTCTTAGTTTCAGTTTTTCAGTTTCTGTGCCTTTTAGTTTGGAGCTGGGTATAAACGTCCATTCTTGTTTATGAAGATGTTGGGATTTGGTGACTGAAGGTAGAATTTTTATATTTCTTCTGGAAAATTGTATTATGCCTTGTCCTTAGGACTACATAAAAGCTTCATGCAAATGGTCTGATACAGACTGATTTTCCTTAAAGTATGAAAGTATAGACATAGATGCACTTAATAACTATTTAGGGTTGTCTCTGTATTAGCTCCAGTAGCCAAGCCAAATCTTCCTATGCAACTGTCTGTCGCTATTCTTTATGACTACGTGGTTGCTAGACATTTACTAGAAGCTTTAAAAAGGCTGTTTTAATAGGAAAGTAAAAAGTAATTACTTCATAATTGATGTTATTATTTTTTTAAAGGGGTGTATTTTTTTTTCTGAAATAGTAATTCTGCACGATTTAAGATGTCAATATCAGTGATACCAGCTGTATGTGTATGTTAATAGTAATTAGCAAATATTGCTGGTTTAACTAATGTAGATTGCTGATTTAATTAACAGCCTTGTAATGCCTTAAATATCTCTCTCTGACAAAATCCAATCTGATATTTACAACCTATGCACACAAATAATAATTTTGGTAGGATATCTCTAATTATTTCATATATATTAAGCTTTAGAAGTGAAGTGATTTCAAGGAATATTCGTAGTCTTCTAAGAGCGAGGGCTAAGAAAGAGAACACTCTTTAATAGAGATCAGTATATTGCTTTTGTCAGTATTTAATGGTAGCTGGAAAATCTTTTAAACAGCTGATCAAACCACACCACGTGAATAATTATGTATTTTTCTCCCTGTTAATCCTGATCTTATATGATTGTGACCTTTACTTCTTGTTCTGCAAAAGCTTCATATTTATTCCACAATATACACGGACTAAATGTCAGTACTTGTGTATGTATTTGCTAGGCAAGTGCAGACTATATTAATTTTTGATTAAAACAGCACCCTCAGTGGTTGCTGGATGTCCAGTTAGCATTTCCACAGCCAAACCACTTTGAATTTTGTATGACTTTGCAAAAGAAGTTTCATTTATGCATGTCAGGTGGCAGTAGTCTCATGGACCCCCCACCTACTTTCCTCTCTTAAGTGATGATATTGCTCTCTGAGTTCACATTTGATACAGACGAGAGTGTGTCATGTTTGGTGATAGTTTTTAAATTACTGACATTTGTCTACTTGAGTGTGGACACGATTCTATGAACAGCTGTCATACCATGCAAATTCAGTGTCATTTTTCATCTGCATGACATCCAAAGCATTAATCTCTAGGTCAGTGTCTCTGTGATCTAAATATGTTTTCTTACAGAGTTGTTTTTTTTTAACAAGTCTGCTGAATTGTGAGAACAACTGTAATTTTCTGTGAATATAGATCCTTTTGTATCAGTGGGGGACAGAAAGTGACGTTGGGTAGATAGGGATGAATATTTTGCTAATTAAGGTATCCAAGAACATCCTCCTTCAAATTGAAATGAATGCCATATTTTAATCTTAGTTATTATAATTACTCCCTCCTTCCTACTAGTAAATTCTATAATCCACGAGAAAAGATCAATTCTGAAAGAAACATAGTCTGATTTGTAAGCATAATATTTTAAACTGTGTTTGATCAAAGTTCAGTCTTAAAATTAAGACTGGAATTTTTACTTTCCGTGGCAAGTCATTGAACTACATGGGAACTAAAGACCTGATTTGAAAGCTTTCACATATAATACACTTTATTCCACAGTTCAGAATTAAGGGGTTATTTATCTCATAAGGACCAGTACTATAGCATTTAAAAAAAATAATAAAATAACTGCATTAGAAACCTGCTATGATAGATTTTGTGTTCTTGGAGGTTAAAATCAAAATTTAGGTTGTAAAACAAGTTACTATTGTTGTAAAAATCCTTAGTTCTTTGAAGATCATTGCAGAAACATAACCGCTGTATCTACTTGTGCAAAAGTAAGCCTACTTTTGTACACTGATTTTGTTCTCTTGATTATAAGTGCTCTAGTAAATAATGCTACATGTTTGTAGCAAATACCTAACTCTGGCCTATACTAATGTGGTATATAAGCAATGTTTGGGGTTGGTTGTTTTTTTGTTGCTGTTCTGTTTTCAAAGCTGTGAATGAAGTAAAAAAGTGTGAATAGACTAAAAAAAAATATGAATGGACTAAAAAAAATGCGTGAATGGAGTAAAAAAAGTATGAATGGTTAAACTGATGTTTAGGTACATTTCAACAACTCACACTCAGCATTTCCTTAAACTTGTAGATCAACTTTTTGAAGACTGAAATGGAAAGGAAAAGCAAAATGATCCGTGATCTCCAAAATGAGGTAAGAGTAACAGAGGAGTGTCATCCTCAGAGTTTACACTGAAAGAGATTACAGTTTGGCTTCATGTTTAAAACATGTGTTGTTTAATAGAAAGGTAAAGCTCCAGTGAAATACTGTAAACAAACAAAGCAACAAACAAAAAATGGAGATGCCTAATAAAATTTACCCTGCCACACATTCCTAAGATGTGTTCCTAAGCTTTAGATGTCATAAATATTAATCCCAGATTGATCCAAAAATCCCAAATAAAACATAAACTATATTTTCTTTAATTCTTGTTTGTATTAAGATGAACTTATTTTGAAATTTGATCTTGGAATAGAAACTTAAAACCTGAGCAGTGTAACATTAATTTTTAGTAATTTTTTTCTCCCCAAACAAGTTGTCTGTATCAGTATTTCGTTTTCCATTCCACTGATTTGTTTTGCAAAGAACTTTGCAGTCTAAAATATTCAGGTGGCCTCTTTTCTCTTACCAATCAGGCTTCTTGTCTCTATCTCTTCAGTTCTTGCAGTTTACTCATTTAAACTGTTCTGAGTTTGATGTGTGTGAAAACTTGGTGTCCCTAAAGTGATTGTTTAAACAGTGTTCTCTGATGTCTTTGGTCTGTGACGATGTATATGTATAGCGTTAATCTGAAAGAAGTGGAGATCTCTTTTTAAGTTGCGAAAAAAATACAGTTAATTTTAATTGCTCACATTATTTAAGCTGAGTTCGTAGCTGTCTTCACCTACTACAGTCACAACTGTGTTGCTTGCTTTTCCCACCTGTGATCACTGGATGATTCGCACTTAAGCCTGTTAATTCTAATAAATCATATTAGTAGAATCCTATTGACCAGCCATAAAAAAAGAAAAAAATCCTATCGCATACTGCACACAAAGGTACATTACAAATTTGGGCCTTTGGCAAACCTGAGGAGTCACCATGTTCTGGTAGATGGTGCTCTGGTGTGACTCCTCCTGTCTTTTGAATTGCAGGAGCATAAGAGATGCTCAACATCTGGAATCACTGGGTTTGGGATGCTAGAAAAGACATGACTGTAGTATATCCTTATGAACCTATTGTCTGTTAATTTCTCTTAAGTCCTTTTTTGACAACAGGTGCTTCCATAACTTCTTACACTGTCAAATACCCTCTCACTTTGCTCTCTATGTTTAACATATTTTTCATATATTTTCCCGTTCTCCTCCCTTGAGCAAGTTTTTCTAAATTCTGAGTTGTTCTTTGTGTAGCCACCTTAGCTTTATTGAGTCATTCAAGATTTTAAGTGCTTCTAATACAGCATTTTTTTTACGGCTTCTAGGCAGTTTGTGTGTTTCTGATTGTCTCACTGTTCCTTTCAGAGTTGGTTACTGTTTGCTTTATTTATACATAGCACTCTTCCATGAAATCGAGTGTCTGCATGCTGGATTTATATGTGTTTTGCTGTCCTGACAAAGTAGTACACATGACTGCACTTTGTTAGCAGTTGTGAACCCAAGGAAATCCTTGAGAAAAACACAGAATAGTGTCTTTCTTCGGGGG
>JANRGW010048060.1:0-37183 GCA_024733675.1 Psilopsiagon aymara
AAAAGAATGTAACTCCCATGGGTTGAGATAAGAACAGTCCAATAACTAAGGTATAACACAAATCACTGTTGCTACCATCAATAACAGTAATGACCAGGGAAAAATACAAGGGAAGAGGATACAAATGTTCACCACCCGGCGACCGAGCTGTGAACTCCCCCCGCTTCCGGGTTCTTTCCCCCAGTTTTTTACCTTCCAGGCATGTGTGCTATGCTATGGAATACCTCTTTGGTCAATCTGGATCAGACGCCCCGTCTCTGCTCCCTCCCGGCTTACCCTCCTCCCTGTCAGAGCATGAGACTCAGAAAGTCCTTGGCCAGACCAAAATGTACTAAGCAGTAACCAAAACATTGGTGTTATCAAAACTGTTCCCAAGCCGAAAGTCAAAAAAAACACAGCTCCACACCAGCTACCAAGAAGGAGAAAAACGACTGCTACTGCCGAACCCAGGACAGCTGTATGTTCATATTTATATTATATATCATTCTGACTCCGAAACTATTTGGTTTTCAGCAGTATGCAGAAATTTTTAAACATGAAACCTAGAAATAAACCATGTAGACTTCTGTTTGCCAACAGAATTATTTGTATTGTACAACTGACTTGCTAAAATACATTAAAGTTGCCCACAACTGGCCTCTGACCTTAGGCCAACTGGCACATAACACATAAGGTACATATTACCAAAACTTACCAAGCTTTCAGTACAGAGCAACCATGTGCAAATGACCAGGAATGCTTCCTGAATTACGTGAACTCCTGAACAGTAGCCTGAACTATCTGTGAGAATGCTGACTAATAAAGCCAAATGAATGCCTTTCTAACAGTTTAAAAGCATAGGCAGGTGATTTCCAATAACTGCAAATGTTCTCTATTACGCTTCACTTTGAGAGGATTGATGTCACTCTAGTGAAGAGATTGGAAATCAGTTCTGCTCTACCATAATAAAAAAACTAGAAGGAAACAATAATAATATACACTCAAACTGAAACACAGGGATGTAAGAAATGTTTACATTGGAGTAATCAAGTTGTTTGGTTTTGACTGCTCTTAAACTTATATGCTAAAAACCAATCTTTTCCATGTCAAAACTGATGGGGTTTTATTATTTTGAGAATCAAATCTGGTGATTACCTGTTAAATATTTCCATTTCAACACATAACGAATTTTGCAACAAAATTTGTAATAAAAATCTATCATAAAAAAAATTCAACTGTCACACAAGGCCTCAGAGGGAAAGAAGAAAGAGAAATACAATGTCGCCTGATCTATGTTTCTCAAAATTTCTGTTAAATAAGAAAACAGTCACTCTAGGTCTAAAACACAAGGAAAACCAACAAATTTTCCTGTATGACAGAGCATGCCATTGCACCCCCAGAAACTCTCTTTAGTTGAAACAACAAGCTGTGCAGCATCTGCTCATCCTCAGGCAAAAGAAAGCCACCAACACATAATGGAGGGAGGAAGGAAGCTTTATAGAGAACACTGAAACTCAAAATCAGTGTGTCACTGAACTGTCAGCCAATGAAAGAAATGAAGGGTACAAGTCATGTAGATTTGATTTACTGTCCCTGCTGCAGTGCTTCACATTAACTGAAGCCTGTGAAATGGTATGTTAGCCTCACTCTAAAGAATAAGAGAGAGTGCGAGGTAGAATATCTCAGCAATCAGTATTGGAAGTGGCAAAAGCTCCTTCAGCTTAGCAATATTTTGCAGAAAGAAGACAACACTGAAGTCACACTTCAGAAATAACTGACAGCACTCCATATCAGCATGCTTCAAAGCTTTTAGTGGAATTCTTCCATCAATGATCAATCTTTATGCTGCTATGCTTTGCCAGGATTCTGTTAACTACCTGTTGTTGTCATACCAGGGATTTCTGCATGATGAAAACCAATTGAGGCTAGGTTCAAGGAATTACCTACACACCTTTAGCATGAGTTCCATGACACCTAAATTTCAAGTCCTCTGGCCCAAAGGGAAATCTGTAACATTGCATTGTAAGTTTTCTGCGCCTTCTTGATAGTGAAAAGATTGAGTCAGACGACCAAAATTAAATCCAAAATGGCAAACACTTTGACTAGGGTGTCAAAACAATTGAGTCAATGTATTGAACATTAGTGCGTCTAAACAACTATCATATAGGAAAATATGGAGGCCAAATTTTCCTACATTTCACTTTTCCAATACTTCTATGTTTTCAGAGATGTCTTCAGCCATTATAAGCAATCTTTTTAAAAGAAAGTGCTTATTTCTTATCATTCAAAGAATTTTAAAAATCCTGGAGACTCCAACATGTTTCAAATAATTTAGTCATTGGATACTTACCCAGGTTTTCAATTATCAAACTGTAATTTTCTCAGTGGAAAGGGGAGATAGACCAAAGCAGTCTGCTTCTTAAATGAGCAGCCAAACTATGTAGATTATATAAATGGAGGCATCAACATCATTATCTACCCTTACAGTCATCTCTTAAAAACGAGGATGGTTATAAAAATAAAATATGAATAAAATCCAAATTTTGGCAGAATACATATACCTGAGTGGTATTCTTCAGGTACTCAAGTGGAGAAATACCTGTTCACTAAATATCAATCAGGTGCACAAAAAAATACAGACAATCAGTTTCTTATCACAGTCTGAAGTGGGACACATTCAAAACGTTATCAAAGTGTTAGGTAGGGACAGACTTCAGTAACTTCTGGTCCAGGTAGGAGCTAAAAATGAATTTAATTTTGAACATGAGACCTAATACTTGCTTAAGTCACACCTTAGTCACTTCGTTTGAACAAAACCCCTAAAAGTTAGGCCAGTCAACTGAAATAATTATTATTTTAGCTTATATTTAATCCTGGAGGCACCTCAGCTCAGGCTGCATTTCTGTTTCCGACCTGCTTATAGGTGCAGTCTCACACAGAATCAACACAAACTTCCTGGTCATGAGATCCAGACGCTAGTCACCCAAATACTTCAACTAGCATGCTATGAACATTCCATAAGACAATGCGTCATTCAGGAGTCAGCAGCACATGCTTCATATATATTTTATATGTAGGTAGACGAGATAATAAGCCCCCTTTTTATATGGAAATTATCATAGTCATGAGCATAAATGTTATTTTACACTGATATTACTATATTTATCCACTTAAGCAGTAATTTTCTGTATTTATTTTTCTGTTCATTTAAATGTAAAATATGTATTCGTTCTTTACTTTGCACTCAGTGTTTTTATCTGTAAATCTCAAACTTCTATATTAGATCCAGTTACTTTTTTGTAATTGAGAAAATATTACTGTTGAAAAATTAGGGTACACTAGGGCAGAGCAAGCAACATATTCAAAGCCTACTTGCAGGACCAATCTAATGGAAAAGGATCTACAAAAGTAGAAAAAAGCTAGTAAGTACAGAATGTGAAATTACATTAATGGATTGGCATTATTAAAATCAAAGCCTTAAACAACTGCTAAGGCTATCTATTTAAAATTAAGCCTTCAAGCTACGTAACAAAGCAGAAGTAAAAATGGAAATCAAGACACTATATGTTATATGATATTGCTGTACACCTACTAGCCATCACCCAAGTCCCCCACCTTGGAATATGTACAGTGCAGATTGAAAATGATGGAGACTCTCCTTCTGTTCATTTTCCTAACTCTGCTACTGACTGCTTGTCTAGCAGCGAATAACAGTAGGTAATTAGTTTGAATTCAGTCTTACTGGGCAAAACATTCCACTTTCCACAAGACTTTTTGTTAGATGCAGCTAATGACATTATGTCTGCATTATCCAGACGTGGATTTGGACCAGTCAAGCTAAATTATGACAGTGAAAGCAAGAGCAATTTTGAAGTGTAAAATTTGAAAGAATCCATTGGGAAACACCCAGCATCACCTGAAAGTGCAAACTGGCATAAACATACTTCATCAGTTACAAGAACAATTTGATGTGTGGCAAAACACCAGTTGTATTGCCAACAAGTCACAGGTGTATACCACATGAGCAGGTGAAAAATGTGATTGCAAGGAGGCTGATGTGCAGTCTGTAGTTATCACATATTCATCCAATGTAACTCATTGCAAGTAAAAATTCTCACACAGAGTAAAAAACATATAGAAATGTATGTCTGGGTAAATTCAAAATCGTTTCCACTAAAATTCAGAAATGTCCAATATTGCTTGGGCCTGTGTTTCAAAACTGATTTAGAAAACATAGTCACAAAAGCCACACACTAATGTTACAAAAGTGGCTTGTAAATCTCAGAGAAAAAGCTTAATGCTAGTATTGAACAGAATGTACTTGCATGAAAGGGCTTCCATTTACTAAAAAAATTGGATTGTCACCTGCCCTTTTGTTTTTTCTTTTCTTTCTTTCCTTCCACTCCCCTGGATAGAACCTCAACTGTAAGTCTTCATGTGAAAGCAAAGTGATATTTTAGACACTGATAAAACATGTATTAGCCATAGAGATGTGGCAAATTGCAGAGTGGTAAACAAAACATTTTCAACACATTCCAGGTTAGAAATGTTTTTTTATAATTATCTTTTCCTTTATTTTAGAATGTTCTGTTATACAGAAAATCTGGATTTTTTTTCTAAGCTCAGTTTGAAAGAGAATTTGTATCCAGTATTTCCCAATTTTCATCTCTGGCTAGCTGGTTGGTATATAGGGTGACAATGCTACTGTCTTTGCAAATAACTTCAGGTTTCCATCTGTCTAAAAATATCTCAAAAATGAGGCAATTATTTTATTCTAGAGAAAGTCAGAGATAATTAAGTATTGGGTTAACCAGAAAACAGTTGGTGACAGCTTCCAATTCATCACTCAAAGAAGAAATATAAATTACATACTTCTACGTGCAAAACTAGGAGCAGAGTATAAAACAGCATATGAGCAAGTATGCATGTGTCCTGGGGGCATTAAGAGAGAGAAAGGGGGGAGAAGAGCTTTTCCACAATATAGTCTCCATTGTAAAGAGAATGAGGACTGTGTGAAAACAGCTAAGAGCTACCGGAGAGTTTAGATTAAAATCAGATGACAATTTAATCAGAATGAGAAGCTTAGCCATTTATTTCAGTCTGGGCACAAAATGCAATAATTCATTTTGTGTCAATGAATTTCTGTTTAAAAACATGGAACAAGTTTGCAGTGCTTTATGGGAAGTTTCAAAATGTCCCTCAGAGAGATTCATGAGCATCTTCGCTGTTACACAGGACGTCAACTGCACCCCTAAAAATGTCAGCTTGAAAGACAGAATCCCTAGAAATTTACAGATGCAATTACAAATAAGACCATAACAATCAAACAGCTAAATGTGGTACAAATGTTATGCACAAACCCACGTTAAGACAAATATTTCGAATGCCTCACTGGCTCTTGCAGAAACTTCTGTTTCTGAATGACTTGAAATATCTAGTCTTAACTTCTTCTTTTTTATAGGCATGTCCTGGGTTCAGCAGTAGCAGTCATTTTTAATCCTTCTTAGTAGCTGGTGCAGTGCTGTAGTTTTGACTTTCAGCATGGGAACAGTGATGGTAACACCTATGTTTTCAGTTATTCCTTAGAATGTTTGGTCTGGCCAAGGACTTTCCGAGTCTCATGCTCTGCCAGGGAGGAGGAGAAGCCGGGAGGAAGCAGAGACAGGACGCCTGACCCAAAATGACCAAAGAGGTATTCCATAACACAGCACATCATGCCCAGGATGTAAAATGAAGGGCAGGGACCCGGAAGGGCTGGGTTCACTGCTGGGTCGGGCTTGGTATCGGCGGTGAGCAGTTGTATTCTCTTCTCTTGTATTTCCCTTGTCATTATTATTGGTGGTAGCAGCAGTGGTTTGTGTTATACCTTAGTTACTGGACTGTTCTTATCTCAACCTGTGGGAGTTCCATTCTTTAGATTCCCTTCCCCATCCCTCCAGGATCAGGGGAAAGAAAGAGAAGGGAGTGAGTGAGCAAAGTGCGTGAACTACGGCTTAAACCATGAAAAGGCTTATGGAGTTTTAATCCAGAAGACTGCTTATTTAATCTACCCATTCTTGTATTCCAGCCTATCTTGGTCTTGACTAGGACACTGTGTGAAGAAAACCCTATCTTTCTGTTTAATTCTGCCCATCTAGAGCTCTTGTGATCTGCAGATATAGGGCCCCTGAAAAGTGGCATGAAAAGGTTCAAACTGTAACATACTAGTTACTTCACAGCTCCTTCTCACTTGCAAATTCTACATGCAAATTCACTTGGAGAAAATGTAGTTTACATTTTTCAAACAGAAAAATTAGCTCCATATAAAGGTACTGATGATGACTGGTGCAACAAACACTTCTGCTGTAAAGTGTAAATCAGTGGAAACATCCTTAGGTAAGAAGCCCAGCATCCATCAAAACCAGAAAAGTATACACAGTCTGAATTGCTTATATTTTGAAATACACTCTGTTAAAATGAACTTTCAAGGAGAGTATTAGAGCAACATGCCTTAAAAATTTGCAGAGGAAAAAAAAGGACATAGTAAGAGCCTGCAAAGAGGGACAAGAAATTTGTGTCAGATTTAACAGGGATGTTAGATGGATGACAGTGAAAATTTCTGTTCTTGAGGATTTGATCCAATGAAAATGAAACCAGCTTCAGATCCTGAAAAGCTGTGGCAAGATGCTGAAAATTGCTAAATCCATGAAACTTTTGCATGCAGGTTTGTATATTTTCTAAAAGAAACCTGCTCCAAATTCTCTGTATTTTTTCTCTGCCACTACATAATCCTAACTGCATCATCAGCTGAGGTGGAGTACATTCAGGCTTTTCAAATCATGGTGGCTGATAATAGTTGCTGGCTTCTTCTGGATTTAAATTATGACTTAAAATCTAATAATATTTAGCAAAGATTAAACTTTGTCACCTTTTTGCAAACCACTTTGGCACTGTCATGTGTAACATTTATTTTCTCCAGTCCATCCAAATCATAATGTTTTCACACACACATTGCTACTCATGTACATAAATGGTATTAATTTCCACTAGAGAAGAAAGTCTCTTTGAGGCCATATGCCTGCACCAGATTTCTGCAAAAATAAAAACTACTATTATCTACACTAAATGAAAAACTAAATCCTCTTAACTTCAGTTTAACAGATGCATCTAAGAGGTGAGAGCTATTTGTGAATTCCAGTTCCCAAGCAATATTCATACCTGTTCATAATGGAATACCAAAAACTAGAATAGTCCACCAAAATACAGAAATACAGTTGTTGATGCATTACTTGGGGTTTTGTCTTCTGAGGAGAATTCCCTTATACTGTTTTATCAACACAGATACATACTAAATTTACTGAAATCGGATTTTGAGCAAATTAGCTGTTGGAAAAATGTAACTGAAAGTAGAATACACATTCATTTTCCAGTGACCATTTCAGTATAGCTTTTTAATTCAATTTTTACTTGATGTTTACAACATTCTTTTCCTAAATTCCTGATTTCCCCTTACTGTTGGGACTCCAACAGCAAAACTACTGTGAATTGTTTGATCCAGTGCCTGTATATTTGATTGGACTTCTAAGTCCTTTTTCTGTGTTCATCTCTAACTTTAAGAAAGACAAATGTGGGCAAACAGTTTAGCTGAAACTTCCTGGACTGATGAAATCAGCAGACCAACAGTGCCTGAAATCAAAATGAAGTCCTCTGAATACAGAAACTTATACAGGAGGGCATAGCATGGATCCTGTGTATCACATCAGCTAAAGATTGTTGTGTGTTAATCTAAACCAAGTTTAAATTGCCCTAAAACTACAACAAAGAATTCCTTGCTCTTCCTTAACTTCCACACATAGGTATTAAATTTTTAGGTTTACTTGATTAAATCCAAGAAGCTGAAGCATTCAACCATATATGTTTTCCAGGTCTATTTACTCTAGGGAAACGCAGCCACTGAAATTTGATGGCAGTGATCCAAGCCATGAAGAACTGAGTCAATTTCGGTTTTGTTGACCACTGCTCCCGGTCATTGTAATTTAATGAGTTGTAATGCTATTTAAAATACGTTACACACAGCAAGCTACCTGCTGGGAGAAAGCTGCTATGCATGAACAGATCAATATGCACTGTATGCATTCGACTATTCAATAATTGATTCACCCTTGTTATGAGAAAATAAATGCTAAAGGCCTAAGTTAATTTCTGTAGAAAGCTTTTACAAGGTTATCAAATTATTAAATTTTATGAGTTCTCTTTGTTGGTGCTTTTGTTTTTAAAACTCTGTGCAGTACAAGCTATATCTCACAGCAACATCCAGTTAGTAGTAGCTACCTGACTTTCAGTTTGATCTTAGGTTTGAAGAAGGAAGCTGCAAACTAAAAGCTGCTATTATTTTTCAGTGAGGAAACTCGGGGATGAAATAGTAAACCTTTTCCAGTTAAAGAATTTTGCTGCTAACTCCTACATCTACCTTGCCAGAGGTTTTTTTGTAACGGGTTTTTTCAATTAAATTATTTCCTTTAAGTCAGTTCTCTTTGCTAAAATCCTTAGGAAAAGACTATTATATTTTTAAAGTTAACATCGGAGACTCATCTATCACTTTTCATGAGGTCCTGATTGTTTTTTGACTTTTATTGAAATCCAAGCTTTTTATGGTGGCTAACATTTTGAGAGAAGATGCTACTTAATCTCCACCTCAAAGTAAGTGCTTACAAATACATAAATACAGGCTACAGAAAGTGCCATTTAAATTTTTGGTTGGATTGCTGGTGAGTTTTGTCTTTTTTTTAATAATTGCTGTAAAATGTGTATATTGGAAGAGTACCTGTCCAGTGTGTTTGGAATCTTTGCCTAAGCCTACAACTAGAATGATACTGAGGCTGGATCTGAGGACAAATTTGCTATCTGCATTCATAGGTTCTTTTTTGCAGTGCTCTCCTGGCTATGTTTTTCTGACAGTCTTCCCAGGAATAAAAGTAGAAAGTGCAATGACACACAATGCAGAGATGGTCCCAAAATCTTTGTACTCTGTATGTATTACATAGCTTTCTGACAATGTGTTATAATAACCTTCATTTACACAACAAACAGATTGGGTCCTTCTTATAACAGTGCAGTCATAGCTGCTACAAGGACAGGCACGATATTGTAGTCAATATAGATGCAAACTTTAGAAGTTAACACTTAACACTGAAAGTTCAAAGGTATTTACATTTTGAAGCCTAAATCAGGTCTTCAGAGCACTATGGGTTTCAGGTCACTGCCAAAGAGCAGTGTTCCAGCTGTAGTGTTAATTTACCTGAAATACGCATATCTAGCCTTTCAGATGTTAATTTTTTAGGTTTTAATGGCTGAAAATTGTGTGATGCTTATGCCAGTAATTCCAAAACCTTTATTTATGTACTAAACTACCTTTGCTCATGATTGCAACCTGAGAGAATTTGTAAGAAGTTTAACCTTTCCTAGCCAAAATCACAATTACTAAGCTGTCAATTTAATGTGTGCCAGCTTAGCATTCCCACAGCCAGTTACTAATGGTGTTTTTACTGCTATATTATAAATGCATAATTCAATTCCTGAGCTATTAATATTACATTGTTCTCTAAACTGGTTTTTGGAGGGCTCTCTGATAGCTGTACTTTCAGTCTGTTTCTCAGTGTGTATTTTTTCTCTCTCTCCTTTAGAACAAAGTGTTGCTGAAGCCTGCATGAGAAACTATGCAATCCTGCAAGTAGTGGAAGTATTTCTGCAGAATGATTTCTGTTCCCCAGTTTGAATACGGAAGAAGTCTTTCATATGCTGATAATTCTGTTCCCAGGCAAATCTGTGCCAGTCACTTTCCCATTCCCAGCAGTCCATTTACTGGGACAAGAAATGACTTATTTCACTGAGCTGTTACCAATCAGTGGAAGACAAAAGCATATCCCTTTTTGTGTTTCCTGCTTCTTTTTGACGAAACATCGATAGTATCCAAGTACTAATCACCATATAGCCCTTATTTCTGTTAGGCCTCTTTTTTGTTTCAAATTCCCAAATGTTCTACTCTAACATTATGAAAGCTTCATTCTGAATCCCACCAGACAAGGAGAACAGCTGTTCTTTTCTGCCCTGTAATTCTATTGAAGTTAATTAAGTTCTTTCTCCTAACTAAAATTTTTAGACATCTAAAATTAACAGCTACTTTAATTCTTCTGTGTATCATGTTTCATTGTAATTTGCCTTCTGGACAGACACTAGTCAATGACTTCACTCCAGCCTAGAAGACTGGCCCGGGTTTTTTGAGCTGATGTCAGTGTTACTTCTCTGCATGCAAAGGTCAAGAATCTTTGTTACACCCTAAGGAGACACTCCACTCATCCTCACCAGACAGAATGTTCAAATGTATTAATCAAAATGATCAAGTACTACAAATTTTTGGTCCTTGACCACTCACAGCACTCTACAAGTCTGGGGAGACCTGCCAACAGTGAGACTTAAGGTCACTCTGGGTAGGTTGAAATTGAATCCTGAAACTTGCCACAGTGTGGTGAAGGGGAAAGGAGTGCTTAGTTTCAGATGTACATTCAAAATGGATTACTTCACCCTTACGCACAAAACGTTAGCCAAATTTCAAAAACTTACATAGCATTTAAATGATAAATAGACCCCATGCTGGCCCTGAACAGGAAACTGAATTTTATTAAATGTTTGCTATATCTCACTGGTAACTCGATACAATAACAATGGTGATCTTTTCTAAAATTTGCTTTCAGGTATTCAAATTAGGGCAAGTGTCATGAAGCCTTAGCAAAAAAGGTGATGCTACTGTTAATAACAAAAAATAAATTACCTTAAGTAGCTTAAATAGAAGACACCAGGATAAACTCCACTGGAAAATGTTTCATTATTGTAAAATTAGTAAGATTGTGAACCCAGCTATTTCATTTCCTTTTCCACAAACATACAGGATATCAGATTTCTATCCAGAAGCACATGTAGGAAGGACTTACAAGTCAATTATACTAACCTGAACCTGGTAAGATAAAAAAAGAAAACACCACCAAACAAAACTATTATCATTAAAACATGCTTCCTCCCATAGACATCTTCCTCCCATAGACACAAATCATCATGCATTATCAAGTCCCAGAGGACAAAAAAACATGTCTGCATTGTCAGCAGAACATGAGACCTTATAATAAAACAGCTAACTGGAGAATGCATTATCTTTTTTATCCTCATGCATCTGCAGTTTTCATCACAGATTTGGCTTGCTAATGGCTATCTTATGCTTAGGAACACTTATCAGCTGCAGAAAGCAGGAGTCTGAAGCAGTACTTTATACAGACAGACAGGAAAGGCATCAGGTAGGAATGTAATCAGAAAGAAATTTTTTACATAAACCCTTTACGTAGATGAAGACAGATGAGGAATAAGAATCGGATGAAACAATGGCATTTTAAAGTTAAAGGCTTAGGCAGACTGTGGGAGAATTTGCCATATTACACCACTGGGGTTTCTGAATAAAGTTTTCTTCTTTCACACAACAGAAAACAGCACTTGATGAAACAAACTGCCAGCACTCCTTGCATTTACCATGTCTCACTCTACACAGGATCCACATACAGAAAAAACATTCAGCCTGTATGGCTTGAAAAGAAGGTAGAGAGCTGAAGCTACTTCAGGAAGTCTATGGGCATTGTTGTCATACTGTGTCAAAACCCGTGAATATTCAAAAAAACATCATTAATTATTCATAAAATATGTCAATATTTGTTCTGTGATTGTTTTTATAAGACACTTAGGTTATGCTTTTAGGATGGGAAAATCAGAGGTACTCCAGGAGAAGCTCACCAGTGTTCCACTGATTGTGAAAGACAAGTTCTGCAGATGAGAATTTCTGGAGCTGTGAATGAGATCAAATGCATTTTAAATTAAATTACTGACAGAAATTTACACTTCAAATTCAAAGAACCTGAGGAGTTCAAATAAAGCTATTGGAAAGACTTACTTGATTCATGAACATTGATACTTTGAATACTGTCTTCACTGTGTCTGTACCTTCCATTTTGGATTACAAAGCATTAAAAACCAAAGAACCTTGACTTGACTCAGCTATAGCAGGTCTCAGATAGTTTATTTATCATGCATGGAAGGTATTTGGGGCTTAATAAAGATTCCCAAAGGAAAGAACAGTTCTCATTTTGTTTGTCTTTGTACTTCCCACTTTTTTGTTTGAACCATAGATGAAAATATCACAGGATAGGTCTTGCCTTCATTTCCGCACTGAATCAATCTCAGTAGCAGCAGCTTTTAACTGCTTTGTGTACTATAAAACTAATTAACAGTCAAGGTAGTTATTCTCCAGAGAACACAATGCTAGTGAAAAAAAATTTTGTGTCCTCTATCACTTTTCTCTATAACATCTGGTCTAAGCCACCAGTAATCAAAGACTGGTCTCTTCCCATACAGGAATTGCTGTGTGCTTGAATTCCAACTTGCATTTTGAGGTCACACCTACAATTAGCTCATTAAGGGCTAAATTAGGACTACTGCAGGCACTGCAAAACTAGAAAAGGAGTTGTGCCTCAAGGTTTTACGTCTGCAAAAGGATGCTGCAATCGTAAAGCCTTCAAGCACACTGGCAGGAATGCAGTCCTTCATTTTGATCCTCACTGCATTTTATTACTAGTAGTATGAATTTTGACCAAGTCTCCAAGTGCTATCTAGTAGACCACAAGCTGGATTCACTTTCTTCAGCTGAATGTGGTGCTTCCCATATTCAGAAAACAGAAATAGGTGGAAAAAAATGCAATCACTGTTATTTTAGACTCTGTAAGACTAATCTAAATGACACAAAGATAGAATAATTAATAAAAATATAAAATAAACATACACAAGACAATGGCAACTATAAGCAAGATTACTAGATAAATTACTAGATGCCAGAAAAGAAAAGATACACAAGAATGCTTCCTGCAGTCATTATAACAACAGGAGGCAAAGTAATGATCAGGGAGTTAACACCTTGCACGCAAAGTCATATGTCTGCCTGATTACTGCATATGGGAAAGAAGACAAGGTTCAGTTTTTATAACTGGAAGAGGAAGACATGAATGAGGTCCTTGAGAAGATACAAATAAAAATAATAATGCTGTATTTGTCATCACCCCTGGGATATAAGGCAAATACTTTTACATAGAGACATGATTTATCATTGACTCTAGGAAAGTTCTAGGAAACTGGTAATACTGCTGCCCACCTCCCACCAGTTACAGTCTCTGAGATGTTCAGTAAGTGGCCTCATTGCATTTGGTCTAACATTATAGCTTGAGATCAAATGTGACTATGGATTCTACAATCTCCTGATACCACAGGCTTCCTGGTACTTCACTAGACTGCATGAATATTTTGTTTTCTTAGAATTTAGCTACATATGATTATGGATAAAAGCTCCACTACTTAATGGGATGTATGATTCACCTGTTTAGGATAAACGACTTAAAGGATAAAGAACTTAAAAGAGGATTATCACAGCCTTTCTCCCTAGCCTACAGGTGCACAGAACATAATTTAAACCACAATACTTTGTAAATGACATTTTTTTACACAGTGTTTAGCTTTAAAAATCTTTAATTTATCAATTTTTATATTGTGGCAAGTGGATTATGCAAGTATGTTTAATTTTGATCATTTGATTTTATTCCTATAGTCTGATAGAGTAGACAAAGAAAATCTAGAAATTGCCGGACACAGGGTGTAACAACACATCTGAAGAAATTATTTCACACAAAATGTCCTAGTCAGCTTCTTGTGTATAGGATTGATCAGGTTTATCTGAAAATATTGACATTAAAAAAAAATTTGAATTTAATATAATTTACTCTGGAATATGTTAGACAACAACTTATTGTAAACATTTGATAGTTCAGATTTGTGATATTTATACTGAACAGAAGTCAACTTTCCTGCTTAGTGATCCAATTAGAGCAACATAGCTCTAAATTTAAGTTTCTGGAAGAAGAATAGTATTTAAAATTTTAATTACTGTATTTTATGAATATATCTTTCATATTGAAAGATGCAGAGCAGTGATTTTCTTGAAATATATATCTATTATTCCTAGATGCTACCTGAATTTTCTTTTGTAGTTTGAGCTGTTCACTGTACATACCATTCATGCCACTTAGGTTTATGTTCCTTTATTGGATGACACTATTTTTTAGCAACAGAATGATGAACAATTAGCATGTCGTAGCAATACACCTTCTAAAAATGTCTGACAGTACTAGACTTGACACCTTGGCACTTGTAAGCATTTGCAGAGTCATAATCAAAAACATACGGTATATACGATATTTTGCCAAGAACAGCATAGAATGAAATCAGGGCTTTTGTGCACTAATAATAAAGAGAGCTTTTTCATTTTTTTGTTCCCGATGTTTAATCATTATACTAACTCTCATAGAAAAGGCTACATGTTTAAAACGGATAAATGGTGGGATGGGAGAAGTTCACACACATGACATATAGTTAATTTATGGAGCTCAATATTACCAAATATTACTGAAGGCAGTAAGATACAAAAAAAAAAAAAATCTGATGCTTATGAATAAAAATGGTGTATATAGTTACATTAAGCCAACTAGCATAAAATTAAAAGGGCAATCAATCTACATGCTTCAGAGCACAAAATAATTACTGTTTTTTTTCAGGTAGAAATTTAGTCTCTTATATAAATGCATCAAATAACAAGAGGTATAACTGATATATTGCCTTGTTCAGGAAAATCTTACGTTGACCTTTTATAGAGATAAGAAACAAAACACTAAGATAGGAAGGCTATTACTTTAGAGTCTCAACAAGCCTCAACAATTATTATCTCAAAGTAATTAAAAAATTACAAATTTCATTTCACTTAGCTTGGAATCTCAATCCTAGTCTGGTAATTTTCCATGATAGATGAAGCTTTACAGAAACAGTAATTGCTGAAAACTCCTCAATTTGTTACCTCTTTCATTTTCTGATGTATTTTATGTAAATCTGGCCACAGATTAATGGTGTACACTGTATTCTTTAAGGTAATACACTACGGCAAATAAATACACAATGCAGATTGAACAAGTCAGAACTAAAGCTTTCCCCATATCAGCTAAACAGCAGGTGGCTCATCACTGCAGTGTATTAGAGGAAGGAAAGCAACACAGTCACAGCTCTTTGAAGTATTCAACTCTTCCTTGACAACCGCAGTGGTATGTGGTTATTTTTTAATTATGGAATCTCTCCCTCATGGCAGCTTCACTCTAGAGACAGATATATATACACATACACAAATGCACAAGGGAGGAAAGAAGAGAAAGAATAGATCTAGAGTTGAGATTCAAAATCATAATAGAGTTTGTCTGCCACAAACAACAGACAAATGACAAAGCAATTTTCACAACTTCTTAATGAGATCCCAAGGGCAGTTTTGGTGAACTCAAAACTGAAAATGTCAAATAGATTAGTTCAAACTCATACTGCTCACAAGGAACTTTCTGGGTTTTTTTATAAAGAGGGTGGGGCAGCACTATAGAGATACTGGGTACCCAGAGGAACATGAGGATTGTTATAAAGTTCAACTTTCATTAACGACATCACAATAAATAGCAGACAAGCATACAGTAATTCACCATTTAGAAATATATTTCCTTTAGAATCTTTTGGCATGTTCAACAAACTCAAGTATGTTTTTTCTTGGAATAGTGGATATCAAATATTAATAACAGAGAGGTTTCATCCTTGATGCCTTTCTGACTATAATCTGATCTACATACTTTTTCACAGAAAATGAATAAAATATTTGGTGTTTATAACGGTGAATCTAGCTGAGAAAATCAGACCCACAAACCTCCTGGCAGTCTTGGTTTTGATTTTCAATTGACAACCCTTCTACAGTTCCAGTTCAGTCAGGTCAAACCTTGGCCCATGCTATGGATTCTTTTTGCAATTCCACCTTGGGCAAATGATCAACAAAATCACCCTGCTCTGAAAATGTGAGAAAATAAAGGTAGCATGCTTTAATTTTTTTTCATTTCTTTCCATGCAGGTCCTAGAGATTAGATATGTCAGTTTACTTAAGTTTACCGAAAGATTAGTTTACTGAAAGATCAGTTTATTGCAGGTTTGTACTGCAAGCTCTTGAGTTGTGTCTGTTTAAGCAGAATGACACAATGAAATTCCTAATCGCTGTATCAAGGGAAACAAACAAACAAACAAGCAAAGATATGCATTTAGACTTTCCAACATGAAAATCTAGGGGATCTATGATGTCCTATCATTGGTTTTGTGGATATAAAATAGAATCATTTCTAAACACCATAACTCACAGCTATCTCATAACTAGCAGAGAAGTCTGAAAGTCAGCAACAGAGAGATTTCTGGTTTTGAAGAGGTGTTTTCATACACAGTGCTTTTGTCTAATGATGACCTGAATGAAACGCAGTTGAGTGATTTCTCTCTAGTCTGGCTTGTTAAGCTTTTAACATCCTCATTTGTTTCCAACACGTTCTGTTTGATTTTCCAGCTGTTTGATCTGTTTTGTCTCTCTCTGGTTTTGTTTTCCCTGTGGTCCTTTGTAGCCTTTTTTTGATTTGTAGTTTTGAATGCTTTCCCACCACCCCCATATTCACTAGATTTTCAGGTTACTTCAAGGAAGGATGATCTCAAATACATAGTGTTCTTCCTGCTCAAAGCACACCGAGAGGTAAATTTTCAGCACAATGCACAGCCATTTAGATGCACAGCGCTTATTAACATTAACGGGAGTCATGCAGCTATATTCCTTCACACCATGCTGAAAACATAACCACAGTTATTCCCCTCAATGAAAATTTCATAAGGATACTTTGTCTGGGAACTCAGTGGCCACACCTAATTACTAAGAAATCAACTGGGCTTGAGGTCCCTAATTACTCAGTTCAAAACATAAGTTAAGTCCATGACACTCCAAATGCTCTTGACTACCAGGTTCAGTATCAGAGTTAAGGAAATATAATATAATCCCCTACTGAGATACTTGAAAGTAGTACATGATTTCATGCATATAAAAATACCACTGAAAAACACAGTAGCACAAAATATTGTGAGTTTAGGTCTATTTTCCTTATTCAAATCTTGATCTAACAAAGTGACCTATTTGGTCAGGCAATATCTGGACAACACCCTTTATGCTGAGTGAACTCAATATGAATGTACAGATCAGAATCAGTTCTACCATATTGCAGTGACATACGTTGGAACATAAAACTTGCACAGTGAGGACTGGAAAGAAAGTTCCTTCCCCACACAGCTGTTCCCCGGCTATGTTAGATTTCAGTTAAGCATAAGTTACATGGCATTACCCAGCATTTTTTAATTTAAGTCGTTAATTGAGAAATTGCATTTTAACTTTAAGTCATTGTTTTCTTTTTTTTTCTTTTAACTCTTTCAAGGAAATGTGTATGTACCTGAAGGGCCATTGCTACTTACTTTTTCAAATAATTTCTCATAAGATTTTTTTTTTCTACAACGCTTTTATTTTTAAATCTATTTCAGCTAAACCAGCTGGACTCCATTAAGCATCTGTCATTCAAACCTTTTGCCTATCCTATCACCCTTGCGATTTCCATGCTAAAATCCCAAAAGCAATCCAATTTCAGAAAGACAATTCAATAGTGACCCAGATTTCCTTCAGGTCCTTAATAAATTAATATAATTGCTGCATCATACAGTGAGTTGCCTCAAATATAATCTTTAGAGAAGTTGATCTTTTTAAAAAGCCAAAAACATAAAAGTAAACCCAGATAAGGCATTTAACAGAAACATATCCGTTTCTAATTCATGACATGCCACACATTTTCTGCAATAACAGTGTCACTCCCACAGCTTCAGTCAAAAACACCAGCAGCCTTTCTCTCCTGCTCTGAACTCCACCAGACTTCAAAGTGCAGTGCAGAGGTATACTAGAAACAAGACAGAATGCTTTTTGTTAGAAATAGCTGCATTTCAGAAGTGCATAAAATATTAGAAGCCACAGAATGTGCACCTGAGGCTGGCACAAATTTGCAACACTTCACCGATGTGTTAGCCATGTACATCTGTGCATCTTAGAATGGTTTTTAAAAGCAATGAATAAAATGTTTCAACAGGCTTGAGATGAATATGCTATAGTTCCATGAGCTGGAATCGGGAAGGATTCACCTTCCTGCTTACATTGTGTTTTGTTATGTCACATTGTGTTTTTCAAAACCAAATACACTACCATTTTTGTCAAGGTAGTTACTAAATATCTGCAAAAGCTCCTTATTACTAACATGATATATGGCCCCTTACAAGAAAAAATTTAATGTTACAGTCTGGATGACTGCCTCTTTCCACAGGGTATATTCCACATTCAAAACATGAGGTTCTTAATCTCTTAGGTTCTCCTGTTAAGTTCTAGGAACATGTGCAAGGCACAGATTCATGTCTAGTGACTGGAATGGGCACAATGTAGTTCAACTGCCTACATCTCTAAAGCTAATTGCAGTCGTCTCAAATTTCTCCTTTAGTTAACATGTGTTTTGCAAACTGATTGGACATTATGTATGATGCAGGACTTTTGATGTAAGTACAAATCTCTTGGCTTGTATGAAAAGTAGTCAAACAGTACTCTGGGCTTTTCTCATTTGAACTTGTTTCCAACTGTCAACTTGTATGTTCTGAATGTCATGGCAGAAACAGATGCAAGAGCAGCCTATAAGCATCACCTCCTATATACCCTGACATGGAGGCCAGTCAATGGCAAGGTGTGGAGCAAAGACTTTCCCATCTTGTGCAGTATAACCATCTCAATTATTTCTTAGCTTGAAGACAGCAAGACTTCTTGCTACAAAAGTTATAGACATTCAGGTTTATTACTTCATCCCATGACAACTATGTGACCGTGTAAGCATTTAATACACAGGACTTGTAAAATGGATTTCAGAATTCATACTCAACTCTAAGGAAAGCATAAAAAATGTAAAGGTTCACATAAAAATGGACAACATTAACTCAAGATATAACGTTATTTTTCTTTCCCTTTTTGATGGAATTAGTCTGTGATACCGCCATTAATCTGATGGGTGTCTTGTTATGTGCTTGTATGCAGTCACTTCACCTTTTCCAGTAAGGATATCCCAGACCTGAATGAGAATAGCAGGATTAGAGCCAAAAATATCCTATATATCTCTGCCAGGAAAAAAGAAAAAAAAAATAAAAAATCCTTTTTGAAGCATCCCTTGTCAATTCTAAAGATAAACACCTTCAAAAGATAAGGATCTTCATGCACTTTCTTCAATGGAAAAGCCTATTTAAGAAGTTCCTTTCTTTTAAACATGTGTGCAGGAACCCACTTTTACTCATACCATATGTCTTATAGCTCACATCCTACCCCCCCCAATAAATTAGAAGGGCACAAGTCAGAGCACAGCATTGCATGGGTGAATTCTTCATTGGCTGACTTTTCTGTCATCCAATACGGAAAGGTGCAGAGCATCCCTACTCTAAGAAAGAGCTGAGTTGGAGATAGCCACTAGTCAGTTTGGGTTCCACTCACTCACCTACCAGGTTCTGCTCAGGACATCTAAGGCTACTGCTAAATAAAAAAATAATGAAGATTTTCTCTCTTGAATGTTTAAGCACTTGACCTAAGCCTCTGCAGGTACACATTCCGCTGACACTACCAACATACAATTTCAAATTCTATAATCTGTAGGAAGAACGATAAAAGAAGGCAACAGAGGGTGATTTAGGATTTTTGTCATTCTGTTGTGTGCAGAAGCCTGGACCAGTTCCCTGGCTCAAACGAGGTATTTTAATGAGATCACAATTACAAAGAGAAAGAACTCATGGTACTCTATAGATAATGCAAAATTAGAGAACAGAAAAGGGGTTCTTTCAGAAATGAGGAGAAGAATCTGCAGAATGTAGATTATATAGTTTGCTTTCAAAATTCTGCTATGTTCTTTTAATTATTTCTTCTATTTTTTTTAAGGGAGGTGATTCTGCTCTGCTCTGATGAGACCCCACTCTGAAGTCCTGCATATAGCCCTGAAGTCCTCAGCACAGGAAAGGCATGGACCTATTGGAGAGGGTCCAGAGGAGGATCCTAAAAATTACCAGGGGTATAGAACACCTCTTCTCTGAGGAAAGGCTGAGAGAGTTGGGGTTGTTCAGCCTGGAGAAGAGAAGGCTCCAAGGAGAACTTATTGCAGTTTCTTCAGTTCTTAAAAGGGGCTTATAAGAAATATGGGGAGAGATTTTTTATCAGAGCCTGATGTGACAGGATGGGGGTTGATGGTTTTTAACTAAAAAGATGGGAGATTCAGGATGGATGTAAGGAAAAAATTGTTTACAGAGTGGCTGGTAAAGTATCGGCACAGGCTACCCAGAGAGGTGGTAGATGCACCACCCCTGGAGACAATCAAGGCCAGGCTGGATGTGGTTCTGAGAGACCTGATCTAGTGGAAGATGTTCCTGGTCATTGCAGGGGATTGGCACTAGATGACCTTTGAAAGTCCCTTCTAACACAGATGATTCTATGATCCTATGAATATCCTTTTGATCAACTCCACAGTACAGTGTGATCAACCTGTAAAGTGACAGGAGCAGAGAAACATAAAAATAAAGGGTGAAAAATTGAGATTTTTGTTACATGTGTACATAATGTAGACTTTCCTAAGAACAAGCCTTTATAACCTCCAGTTTCCTATTCCACTATCTGGACACAAGTTGCATCATTTTAACAGGCTTTAAAGGGCTTAATTTGGTGGGCACTGTATTTTCAAGCACATCACTTTGTAAAGGCGTACGTGCAACATCCCCTGTATCTGATTTTTTTTGACATGCTTTTCCTGCCCTTAGATTTTCAAATGGGATATAATCATTACAAGTGAAAGTGACAACAGCTCTTCACTCAAAAAGCAGTAATCTCTTAAAACACATTATGATGCTTTATCATCAGTTAATATGATCTTGCATAGTCAGTGTCAAAAATTTGAAGAGTAATAATGAAAAGAAAATGGAAAGCTTGCAAATACTTGTACTGTCACAACAGGATTTTGTTTTTAAAGACTGTCACGCAGAAATCAATTATTCACAAGGGCTGTTTATATTCATTTTGTATACTCTACTTATATTATACATGTGGCCTCTCAAAGTGAAAATCCATTTAAAAGTGCTTGTCTGGTGACAGCAGTGCTACAGATGCTCTTTGTAGATAAAATAATCTGTGATAAGAAACATTTCCCGCTTGTCTTCATGAATGGATATTAACAAGCAAGAGGTTCAGGTCCCCAAATTCTCACTCTCCTCTTAAATGAAAAGATAAATACATATAGCTAACCTATTACACTGCTTTCTTCATGCTTTTAAAGCTCTTGGAGACTGCTACATTGAACACACTGGGAGAACTAGAAGAGTCTATGCAAAAATGCTTTACACAGTTGCAGAAATAATCATGAGGACACATTTTGTTCCAGCACCTACCTCCACTTTCCCTAGTTCTTAAACACTGCTGCCCACAAAGGCTGAGATGTGTGGGGAAAGTAGAAAGAAAAGCCTTGCCCTAGATAAAACTGAAGGCAAGACAATGAATAAAAGCCCACAGGCCCTTCAGCAATCAGACTATTGCAAGAAGGAAACAAAGTCCCAAGAGCAGAAGTCCCTCAGCAGGCAGTGTTTGCATCTCACGTGTTGTGCCAACAACCCAGACAAGAAAAGAGGCTCCTAGTTGCAGAAGTAGAACAAATCCAATTTGAATTTTTTGGACTCCTGATACATTTATTATTCAGAAACTCAAGGGAGGAGATGCACTGCTTACAAACAACTTAGATGCTGCTCCTGCTGCCTCTGAAATCAGACTAACACTTAAGGTTTAAAAAGACCACCACTGCTATCAGCACGAAGAAGCTGAGACATTGGAATGGTACAATTCCAAGATAATGAGTACAGAGAGGAAAGGGTGTTTCCATTTCGCCAGTAAGCTGCTATGCTTTTTCCAGTCTTGCAAGAAAAAAGTCTGATTAGACAGAAATACCTGCAAAAATGAGTTTTCATCAATAGCTGGTTTAACTGCATTTTGTGCATACTGTTGCTGCACATTTTCTGTGTTAAATCACATTAGACCTCATATCACTCATTATGAGAATTTATCTCAGCATATAAAAAGGTACTTCAGCAATGATGTCCTAGATAACTTAGCATCTATGATGGTTTCTTCTAATGTTTTCAAATTCTATGAGTAGACCCCATTCTGTGCCTTCCATCCCATCCTACTTCCTGAGTGTCATTGCTAGCAGCAAAGTAACTTTATGATAAAAAAGGCTAAAGGCCCAGAATTTAACATAATACACATAAACAACTGATATTTAGCTGTTATCTCCTTATTACAGCTTCTAAACTGCTAAGGTTTATCAGAAAAGACACTTAATGGCAGGTAGGTGTCACAGACAGGCTCCAAGTCAACACTCTGAGCAGTCACAAACATTTATATTTCTGAGTCTCTATTATTTCCTCTTTAATTTAATTCTTCATCATAGGGAAAGAATAGATCTAAATGCAATTTGATCAATTCTGTAAAAAGCAATAAGATCAGAATTCAGAGATCCTGAATTTCAGCACTAGAGGAAAGCAAGGTAGGATATAGAAAATTAAACCCAAACAGCAAGTGTCTGTGCACAGAAGGTGATTGCTGTCTAAAAAGAGCAGAAAGTTTGCTGTCTTAATGTACCAGGAAGATGTGAATACTTGTCACTGTTTTAAGCCCAGCTGGCAACTGAGCACCACGCAGCCACTCTGGTGGGATGGGGGAGAGAATGAGAACAGTAAAAGTGAGAAAAATCACGGGTTGACATAAAGGCAGTTTAAAAGGTAAAACAAAAGCCATGCAAGCACAGCAAAATGAGGAATTCATTCATCATTTCCTATGGTCAGGCAGGTGTTCAGTCACCTCCAGCACAGCTGAGCTTCACTGCTTGGGAACACAAATGCCATCACTCTGAACATCTCCCCCTCCTTCTTCTCCCAGCTCTATGTGCTGAGCATGACACCATCTGGCAAAGAATACCCACAGATTGGGGTCAGCTGTCCCGTTTGTGTCCCCCTCAACACCTTGTGCACTCCCAACCTGCTTGCTGATGAGGTGGGGTGAGGAATAGGAATGACCTTGGCCCTGTGTAAGCACTGCTCATTGGTAATGAAAACATCCCTGTTATCAACACTGTTTCAAGCACAGATCCAAAGCATAATCCCATACTAGCTACACAGCCACTATGAAGAAAATTAATACTCTCCCAGCCCAAACCAGCACAACACTACATAAATGATAGCTGTGGGAAGTATAATTTTTAGAAATGCACAAACAACAGTTAAAAAGTGCTTTAAAAGGTAGAAAAACCTAACTCTGAGTTCTACTGCATCACAGAAAATTTTTGCAGGCACATAACTTGCATCAAAAGCAACTCTGTCAGTAAAGTCCAATGAGATAGTACTAAAATGTGCAACCCTGGTATGGCTGGAGCTAAACCCACTGGTTTATCCAAGGACCACACTGTGGTTTTTCCATTTACATTTCCCCACGAGTCAGTGGTACAAGAGTCCAGGCCAAGTAAAACAGACCTTAATTTAGATAGCCAAGTAAACCAAACCTTAATTAAGGTTTTGCTGGCCTTCATCCTGAGTTTCAGAAAGCCACAAATGAAAGATATTTGCCCAAGTGATGCAATAGAAACTGTGCTGTTTAACTTGGCTATTTAGCTGATTTATCTCCAATGCTAAACAGCTCTCATTACTCATTATAATTATTTTATGAAGCTATCATATTAATTAGTGTTAGTTGCTCTATTTGCAGGCTTATGGCAAATAGACTCAAATACTGTTTTGTTTTGTTTTTTTCTTTAAGAAAACTACAATTTTTTACCAACAGGGAAGAAAATCTAATCAAGAACAGGTGAGATTTGAAATTTCAAAACTTGAAGCTGTTTTTGTTGCATCCCTGCAAAAGGCAATATTTCATGCAGGAAAAATTAGACAGTTAAGATAACATTTTCTTTTGTCCTCTAAAGGAGAATGAGGATTGTCTATGCAGACTTCTAAAGAACAGACCTCTTAAGACTCATTTTCACACTAATGCATTTTCAAGTCCATTCAGTTTCTAATAGAAGGAATACACAATTAAGCCACACATTTAACAAAACTCTTACACACTTGCCAACAACTAAATGCTTTAATTAAAAATCACAAGGGAATGTACAGAAGCATAACCTTTTCCACACTCACAGCATGGCTGGCGGAGAAAATTTTCTCATTATATTGGTTTATATCAGTTTTTAACAACATTTAAGCACAGATGATTAAACTGGAAAACAAGGTAATACTCTTATCCTATTTGAGTTCTGTCACTTATACTGTTTAAGAAAAAAAATTAATTTATTGTATTATTCTTATTTTACAAGGAACCCAAAATGAGTAAAGAATGTTTCAGTAAAAATGCAGCCTTGTGCTATATGAAAATAGCTATTGCACATAACATACTGAGAACTTGTATCAGTAAGTAGAACATCTTAGGAGATCATCGACCTCTTTTGTGCCATGTCTTGGGAGGTGGTTAAGCAGTGATGAAGAGATGCAGATTAGACAATGTACTAAATGAGAAAAAGAATCTGCCAGAGGGAACTGAGCTGGGCAATGAGAGAAAAAGGAAGGGAAGAAAGAAATGGAAGAAAAGCATAATAACTGGAAGGGTCAGCAGAGATACAGAGAAACTGAGGTGAAGTAAAATCTGGATGGTATGAAACAAAATTAAATGAGAAGAGACACAAAGACAGATTATGAAAGAAACTCTTACAAATAGGAGCTGTAAAATAAACTACATCTTGAGTCCAAACACACAAGGCAACCAATATACTACTCTTCTTACTGGAAAGGGGAAAGACACGTCATCTGCATGTCTTTAGGATAGTTAACCGTTGGGAAGTGGCTGAAGCTTTAGAGCTCTGCTTAGCTACCTGCTGGGCCAGCAGCAGTTTGAGTATTCTTTTGCAGTAAAAGGGATTCTTACTAGATAATTGTAGGTAAAAAATTCTTCTGCTCAAGAAAGCTTAGATTACTTGGATAAGCAACTTAGATACAGTGACATAATACAATTGAGCAGAGGCTCTGAAAAGTGTAGTGGAAGCTAGCGATGAGCAGTGTGCTACTTATCTTCTCCGCTTTGCAATACCTTTAGGAGCATGACTAAATGAGGTCTTTCATTTATGTAGCATGATATAAAGATTTTCTCAACATTGGTTTAGTCTGGCCACATTGCTCGTATAGAGAAAAGCTGTGAATATGTTATATGAATCATACACAAAAAGGGAGATAAGCTCTGACAGAGCATCATTTAGCTACCGCTTCATTCACGAGAGAAAAAAATCTGTAGAAGTATTTTAGTTGTTTTTTATTTCTTCTGTGTATTCTATGTCTTCACAAATGAAACCAAGAGCCCATAATTACCACAATTCACAGACCTCAAAAGGGCAAAGATTATAGCTCCTTTCAAAAACTGCAATAGCTTTTCTATAAAAATATTTATTCCCATATTCAATTACTCATCCTGTATACTAGCCATATATTCCTCACTTCAATGTTCCTAGTTCTGATTGCTGCCAAAATAATAGGTGTTCAATCTACACATGACTAAACATGTATCTTAGGCAACACAGAGCTGTAAACAAAATTGCACAACAGTACAGTGTAGGGCGTTATGACTGAGTTTCTCTAATCTGTTTTGCAGATTGATTTTACAAGTTTGGATTTCTCTTTCAATTTCCCAATTTTCAAGTTACTTAATATTCAAGTGAAAGGAATGAAACCAGCTATTTTTGGATGTCCTGTAAAATTAGAAACATTGCATTATTTGAAGCATGTATTATTAATTTTATTTACATATAAAAATATATGTATTTCTCCTAACTAAGCACAGGCAGACTTGGAAAATATGACAAATACAGAATTTCAAAAGAGATTAACCAGGACAGTTCTGATTAAAATATTAGGAGAAAAAAATAATCTATAATTCTTATATTATTTTACCTATAATTTATTATAAAAAGGGATGCAGAACATTGGAATTCTCTCTAAATTTTCACAAAAAATAATTTCTTGGTACACTGCATTTCTCAAAAGTCAGAATTACTTATTTATTTTCTGTTGAATGTGACAGGAACGTATCTCTAGAAAGGTAATTTAAAGGAATTTACAATTTGTTCATAGTACTGTTTTAATGAAGAAGCTCTTGTCACGTGACTTTAACGCAAAGCTTGGCCTTGCACTGAACAAGAAAAATTAAAATGAAAGAAAAGATAAAAGAAAGAAACTGGGAGGTGTGTGGGAGGAGGAAGACAAAACAGACAAGGTATGCTCATGGACAGTATTTTTCTGAGATTAACAAACTGAACCTGATAAGATGTCATCAATTAAGACACTACTCCTATTTAGTCAAACAATATATGAAGCAGGAGGGCTAGTATGCTAGATACCCTTTTCCAGAAAGGGAAAGCTATGAAAGATGTCTTATGTCACAAGACATGCAGAAAACAATTATTACTTTATTTTTAATAAAAAAGTTCATCAGCATCACTGTTCCACTTTCTTTTCAACAAAAATTTCCAAACAACACCCTAATTGGATGTTGGAGCCTTTAATGAATGTGAAAAGCTGATGCTAATTCTTAGCAAGAACTGGTCTGCTGGTCTGCCAAAGCTCATTTCTCCAGCCATCTCTGGCCAGCAACACAGACTGTTTGAATTGAAGATTGCAAAGCTGTACAGTAAGTTTTACTTGCACACACTGCTCCTTCATTTTAACTATGGCATTATGAAAGCAATGTATTCACATCAGAATAGTTTTAAACAGAAAACCTGCTGTAGCATAACAATAATATGTTTCTTGTAGGTATCTAGGGATGAGCATCTACCTCTGAAAACAGAGCCAGTACAGCAGTCTCTTTATGACCTCTGCAGGGACAACTGAAGTGGCAACAGGACTATAAGTACTTTTGTGTGTTAGAAACAGAGCTATAACTGATTTTCTTGACATGTGCACCTACACAGTAGTTTATGAGGCTCATCATGTATCCCATTGGCAGTGTAACTGAAGTGAGAAAATGAGCTCTCTTTTTACATGCATAATTAGTCATCTGTAATATTTTCATGACATACTATATTGTATTTCCTTATACTGCCCATGTATGATCCAAGTAATAAAGGATTATGATCAATTCCTGGGGTAATTATTGTATATCAGTGTATTTATTGATCACTTCTGTCTAATACATACCACAGGCATAATCTTCCATAAGTGTGTGAACACAATTATCACCAATGAGGAAAAAATTTTGTAGTTTCAGGGTGGTGGCATCCAAGTATTAAAAAATTAACAGACAGAGGAAGCTCAAGGAACTGCAAATAGGCAGGGCACCTTCCCAAATGCATAGGGAACAAGGCCAGCAACAAAAAATAAAGTATGCAGCATCAGAAGCAGAGAACACCATTCATGGGAGTGGGGTAACCACATAAGAATCTCAGACACAAGCTAGGAATAAAATCACAGAAGATTATAAGCCTCTTGTCTCATCAAAACCCTGTCAGGGCTGACTAATTTAACATCTGCAACTAAGAACTACTACATACCATAGCCATCAGTGCAAACTACATCGCAACAGATAAGTTATTGTATACCCACAGCTGTTTTAGAATATGACTACTAAAGACTAGCAGCCTTATACATGTAGTAATGGTTGTGTAAGAATTGACCACTACCACAAAGTACATTATTAATGAATTAATCTAGTAGAATTTTAAGTTCAGTGTGTGAAACTGAAACTTTAGTTTTGGCGTGTCATGATTTGTCAGTCTCTTAAAGTTCACCATCAGAGTCATTTCTAATTCCCTGTATAAACATATGTAAGGAGATATGTACATGTGTGTATATATACACACGAACATACCATTTGGAAGACAGTAGGACTATTTCACTTATTTTCACATGTTAACAATTAAACAGGACAGTATAAACATGCAGGTAATTTGACATCTTTTTCCTCCAGTCATTGTGCCAATGAGATGGACATTGAACACTGGGATTCAACATGCCAAACCGCAGGTTAGGAGATCATTTTGCAGAACTTCTTCTAATGTAGCTGCTCACCTTTGGCCCTTGCATCTTTTCCTTCTCATTATCTCCACACTGTATAAATATCAGCTGCTTTTAAGCTAACTTTTAATTTTTTGTCTTGATTGGATTATATTGTGGTTTTTATTCTGGTACTTACTTTGTTGTGTTTAACTTCAATTCTTCCTCCTAATGGAGAGAAGATGACAAAAAAAGTACTGGTAAACACAAACAAGAGAAAGGTATTTGATTGCTCTCTTACTTAGAGTACGCCTGGACTATATCTTTCTCATTTGTCAGTGAAAGCATTTACTTCAAAGAGGAACGGGATTATTTTGCTCTTCAAAGATTATGCATGCTTGAAGCAAGGAGATCAGCAATACAACAGTGTGGACAAGGAGATCAGCAATACAACAATGTGGACTTTCAGACTGTTACCAGCTGACCATCAACAGCTGCAGAGGTCTTAAAAAGATCACACCTGTAGAGATCTAACAGTGGCAGGTAAGACTCAGTGAGGTATTAAGAAGCCAAACTGCCAGTCTTTTCCTCCTGTCTTCCCTTCACATTATTTAATTTGCAATTTGCTCAGCGTTAATGTAGCAGAGAGAAGCAGTAATGGAGTGAGAGACAAAGACAAAACAATACATCTTGGAAAAGAAAAATTGTCCTTTATGCTGACAGATTCAAAACTTTACAAATTATCATGTCATATATTTCTGCACACGCATTCCTTTATCAGCCCTCAAGTCTACTATGTTTAAATTCATTTTATATTTTAAGCTGTTATTGAAATAACCCTAAAGAGATGTTTGGAATTTAAGGGTATCACCAATCTTTAGAAACATAATAGGTATTTAAACACCAAGAGAATAGATAAAGATATTTAAACTGCTCTTAACAAAATTTCTAACACAACTCCTAAATCTATTGACCTCCAGTAGATAGATTGTCCTTGTTACAGACTTGAAAAAAAAAAAAAAAATAGTAAGTTTTGCTGTCACTTTAATATAATTTTTTTTTTGCCTCCAGAGATTGTGTTATACTTTTTTGCCTGGGATCACTTGCTGTTTGGGGTCACAATGTCTAAGTTGATATTTTCTTGAGAATCCTTAAAAACTTAGCCAAAAATACTTCAAACTTTTCCAGCAATTACTGACATTTATTTAGTTAAATTGGCATAGCAATGTATAATTTTAACTCTTCATCTCCTTTCTCCTTTTTCATTTTTCTCAGAATTTTCTAAGCATAAGATTCCAAATGAGTACCCAGGGAGTTCTTTGAGCCACCTTCCTTTGTACAAGGTGGATTGCACAGAATTGCTTTATTTTCACCATTCCAGCCTGCTATACCAGTCTGCAAATACTTGCAATTAATTGCTCCTTTGTTTTAGGCTACAGTTCCCAAGCGTGTAGTAAGAATCTCACTATGCAAGGAAGAAAATATGGTCTCTGTCTAGTTTCTGACACAAGGCAAGGAGAGTAGTAAGGTGTCGACAAAAGAATGTTTTGAAGTCTGAGCAATGAGATTGTAACAGCTCAACCTATGCAAAGCGGAGTGGGAAAGTTTCTACTTTCTTGCTCCTGCCTTGTATAAGTTAAGATCTGTCAAAAACAACTGTAATCTGCAAAAGAGAGTATAAAAAATGTACACTTCTTTTGCCTACGTCCTCCCTCAAGGTGGGTATAAGCACTATTTCAGCAGAGAATTAGAGCTCTTGGCATTTCCAGTCTTTGACAGCTTCAAAGCAGTAGCTACAAGTATCAGTTGTCCCATTTTAGACAACATTAATAAATTTTGCAGACACTTTTTACACATGTGCTTATAATAATCTGTATCAGTGTAGTAAACAGAGAAAGGCTAGTATGTCTCCTTTAGGTTTTTTTTATCATCACTACCTTGACTACATCGACTACATCAAGCAGTCAAAGCAGATTTCAAATGAGAGGAAAACACAAGGAGTTAGACTACAACATAAACTTAAAAATTTTGTGTTTAAATCTGTGATATTTCACTAATTCTGAGTATTATTTTTGTAGTGTATATCTGCATAGTCTCAAAGTTTAACGCAAATATAAGTGATGCAGCACAAATCCTCTTTTATTTTTTCCTTCAGTAGGCAACTCTCTGTTGAGGTTTCCCAAGCTCGGAAGTTCAGTTAAAAAAGATACAAACTGCAGTAACCAGCTTCAGTAGCAACTTCAATTTTTTATTTTTTTTTATATCAAATATATTTTGATATCTTTATCAAAAGGCTCATCTGAGTTTAAGACCTTAGTGAAAAGTTAAAAACAAATTTTCAAAGACATTTTTAAAGATCACTGCTAAATTCTTTCTCAAAATCAGTATCAAAATAACAGAAATTAAGTCCACATTAATGAATAATGTATAAAACTTGCATGCATGTGAATAACATAAACCTGTAAGTTTACATATCTCTCGTAGTTTCACAATTCTTCTCTGTTCCACCAGACACAGTTAAGGCAAAGACAATAATCTGGAAGCAAAAAAATGGGACCTACTATCATTCTCACCTGTTTGTATCTCAAGACAGTCTCTATCACCAATCCATACCCTTTTTTTAAGGCACAGTGAACGTCCTTTTTTCTACATTTGTACCGTCACCAATATAGCTATATCCCTGTAGCAGCACTACATCAAGAAAATAACACAGTAAAACAGACTTATGTATTAAGACCTACAAAAATCACTGTCTTGTAAAGAACTAATCTTTATTGTTACTTCTGTATCAAGTCTCGTTTCCACTTAGCACCTACTTATATATAATTCAGTAACAATTCAAAAAGGTGAAAATCAGGATATTTTCTGAAAGCAACCTGCCTTGGATCCATTCATAGCTGATACTCCATCTGTTGTTATAGAAACCAGTTGCATTATTATGAATTCCTGCCTCTCTCTCTCTCTCTCTCTCTCTCTCTCTCATCTAACTAGCTGTTTTAACTACAATCATCACCATGGTGTCAAAAAGCTTGACAAAGAAAAAAAACAACCCCTCAAAAAAAAAAAAACAAAAATCCTACATAAAATCAATCAAATCTGCACTAGCTTGAATACAATTGAATATTGTCTTTCAGTGCATTCTTTCATATGCATGTAGATTTCTTCTTCATTGTGCCACCCATCTATTGATTTCAATGCTCTTTTTAGTTATTGAAAGAAAGTTATTGAAAGAAAGCAGACAGTTGGGGCTGACATTTAGTCTGGAAAGCAGTAAGATTTGTGGCCATTTTAATCTCTTATAGACAGGTCTCACTCTTGCTGACAATGAAATCTATTAAATTGGGGAATAGTCTCCCAGGCAAACTGGTAGAACCTTCATTTCCTGGTACTTGTGAAAGTAGGTTGAACAATACACAAGAAAATGTGCTGTAAAGAACAAGCTACATTGGCAGAATGATAGACTAGATGAGATAAAATTGTTAGATATTTCTAAATTTTGCAGGTATTGTAAACCATGCAAAATTTCTCATATAGGTGAGAAGTTGGAGTTTACTGTGAAAAAGGAGAGAGGAAGAGAAAGGGGAGTGGAAGGGAAACGGCAGTGGAAAGAAAAGCTGAATAGAGGAAGAACATATCTTTCCAATTTCATTATGCAATTTATTCATATCATATCACTGAAACTTTCACACACTCCTAAATAGTGAATTATGTCATGTCATTATGAATTAGAGGAAACGGACCCACGTTATTAGACAATAAACAGGACAAGTCCAATAGAACTTAGCAATTATTTTGCAGCCTGCATCCTGTTGAAACAAAAAATGGCGAAATGCCAGATAAGTAGCATGCTTAAAAACTGAAAAGGGAGTGCTCTTGGTACTTCATTTGTCTCACTAGTTCTGTCTGGCATAACTGGTCATTTTTACAGTTCATTGAGCAATGCCACAGGTGATTTCTATTTCAATGCTAAAATATACCAAGTCTATTCATACAACAAACATCAGTTTGCACTCCAGGCAGGACATTTGTGAAGCGATATTAACCAAAAGAAGCAAAGTTTGAACAAAATGCTTTCAACAAAGATACATTTTTTTCTTTTACTTGTTCTCAGAATAAAGATCTGAGTTTCACTGGATTTCTTAGTGAGCAGCAATTGCATTTTTCCTCATATTGCTCTATAAAGTAGAAAATACCTAATAGCCTGAATACATCAGTTAGTTTCGTACTAACTTTTTTCTTTCCAATTTACATGTACCTCATGTTAAATGTCTCACATTTAGCATAGCACATTTCAAAACTATTTCTTTGGTGTCTTCTGATGGTACATTTCTAAGATACCTTTCCAGTAATATTACAAAAATTAAGCACAAAGAAGAGTAAAATCAGGATTTTTTCAGTTAATTCTACAATGCACTACAAATTCAACATGTATAAGATATTTGAAGAATTTTAGCAGGTCTGTACAGAAGTTCCATAACATAATTTAAATGTGTCACTTCTCACAATCTGTTATGATATTCGCTTAAAAACAAAATAGCTTAACATCACAAGGCAAACACTAATTCACTATCCAGTTGCTCCTATAAATCACAGAAAAATAACTGGCCCAAATAACAAGGTATCCTGCTGTCTTCACTACTCATTCTTTTCTTTTGCTGCTCTAATTTTACCCCATGTTTCAGGGCTTTCATATTTAACACATTTTAATATTTCTGAGAGAACATATCAAAACCAATTTTGAAAACAAGCAAATCATTGCCATTGCATCACTTTCGTTTCTTATTTTATTAACTTTTTCAAAATGCTGCAAAAGACAAACAATTGCACTTGTACTAGTTTTATATACTGTGGGTATGCAACATGAAGACTTTTCACTTCAATGCTATATTTTAACACTAATCATTTGCAAAACTAATTAGTTGGAAAAAAACATTATTTGCCACACTTGACCTCTTATTTTCAGAAGACTACTTTTGTTTGTCTGAATAATATCACTTCAGTTTACCTGCTACCACTCTTTTGTAAATAACAAAAGTTAAGCAGTGTGACCTGTCACAGAACATACTCTCACTGATAAAGTTGTTCTTTTGGCCAAAGATTTATAAAACCATTGTCAATCAGCCTGTAGAATGCAATCATCATTAAATCATTAATTAATCATTAAATACTCAAAACCTGGATTTGTCAGGTAATTGTGGTACATGTACAAAGGGAATTAATCACAGCTTTTTATGTGTCTTAAACACTGGTCAGGAAAAAAATTACTGCCACTGGCCCTGAAGTTGTGAGCTATTCATGCCTAAATTCAGGCTATTGCCTAACAGTTTACACTAAACATCTACCTGCTTCCATCCAAAATTTTTTATTCAGCAGGCGAGAAATAATGCAGATGTTTGCCTAGGATTTCAGCAGCCAAAGTGCAACAGTATCTGTAGCTATGGTCAGACTGCTTAACATTCGAAGGAGTGCTCCTTTTACACAGACAGCAGAAGCAGTCTGAAGCCAAATCATCTGCTAAGACTCACCTTGCTGCGCCCAAGGAATAAGATACATATTTCAGAATGGCAAGGAGGCAGAATAGGTGCAAGACTTATCAAAGATACAACTGTCACTGACAAAAAGTGTGTAGAGGACCAGATTCAAATGGACAAATTTGAAAGCCATAACACTCTCGCGCAAAGGAAGCTGTAAGAACTAGAGCACCAAACCAATTCTCTAAAGTTAATCTTTCCCTGTTTCAGCAAGCACAAGTCAAAAATATGTCCCTGAATTATCTGTTTTATTCCTACACTAAAAAAAAACTCTTCCTATGGTCCTTGACAAGTGTTTTGTGTAAGTAAGCACCTACTTGTACACATAAAGGCAAATTAAAAAGAAGTATGCATTTCCAGAGTATTAAACTTTAGTTTAAGAGACATATTCATGCAAGTGAAAGTAAGCTCCTGTTTTTTGCACACTAGAATAATTTCTGTTATGATAACCCTTGACATTCTAAAAAATCACTCCAGCACACCTAAGTACTGTCGTGCTTACTTCTCCAGGCTTAGCTAGTGGATGTTAGTAGTAGCAGGCTCAACCTGAACTGTTGTTCAGGTTAAATAATAGATTGCATTTATAACCTAGGTTTAGGCATTGAAATTTTAAGAAGAGAGTGTACTGTTCTTCTGTCTTCTTTTTTAGCAGAAACTCACTTTGTTTAGTAGCAATTAAGACCAGTACTATCTTGTTCTATACATCTGCAGCTAAAAAATGTAGATTACAAGAACAGAAGCTTACTAATGTGTTAGTCTTTATCTCATTTCAGCCTAAAATAGTCTATAAGGTCCAATAAAATACTCTGTAAAACTTTTGCCTTGATTGCGAAATTAAAGCAAAATCCATTTACAGAAAATAATCCTAGCTACAAACACATTTTGCTGACCCTGTCTTCTGTACAAGGATCGGTTTTGACAGCTAAGCTAACTGTATCTGAAGTTGGTTTAAATGGGCAAAAAAATAAAAGAAATAAAAGGATCTATCAAAAAGGAACCATGCAGGGCAAAATCAAGAGATCGCAGACTGAGTTTTACACCAAACTCCCCAGCTTTCTGAATTAAAATGACATTTGACAATTTAGCACAATCTTGTAATTCATCAAAATTGCATGGGAGGTTGTACAAAAGGCCATGTAAATATTTATTTGACCTATAAATAATTGTGTCACTCCCACAGAGGTGAAACTTTGCATTTTAGAAGGCTGGATCAATATCATAAATATACAATGATAACGGTAAAAACACAAGAACTGAAACTTGAAGGACTCCAATAGGTGAAAAGATGTTATTTGAATAGTTTTCTGTAAGAATTTATAACACATTAAGACCAAGCCTACGAAAATATTTTTCCTGGATTTCTTCCTGCATTCCTTATACTCACCACTAAATGAGTTCCTCATAGGCCATATGACTTCTGTTCTCTTTGCATTTCACACGAAGGACAGATAATGCCACTTCCATCTCGTGTTTTTTGATGAATCATATATCATTCATAAATAACAGCATTTTGATAAAGTCAATATTGAAAGTCCATAATACACAAGTACTTCTACTTTCCGTTGGCTTATCAGTCACTTAGAATTGAAATTAAAGGTCCCCACATTTATCTTCAAAGTTCTGGAGCACTTACATCTTCAAAAAGTTCTAATATATGCTCTTTCCTTTAGCATTCTGGCCATCATTTTCAATCCAAAAAACAAATTTTAGCCTCCAGACTGAAGTACATGTTTCTCCAAGAGATGCTTTTGTCTTTTAGCAACAGAGCATTCTCAACAGGAATACCAGATCCAGGAACTCACTCCTTCAACTTAGCAAGTGGGACCCAACACTAACCTGCTTTTACTCATGTTTGCAGAAATATCATATTCTAAAACTGAAAGAAAAAATAACTTGATAACTTGATGGACAAAAAAGAGAGAAAATAAATATTTGGTAGAACTACTGGCCATCATAAGTGTACTCGTAAGTATAATCATTAGTAAAATCAAGCACTGCAAGCAAACACCATGGGCTGTATCTTTGCGATAATCTTTGCAGCTGGGATTTTAAAACTACTCCACAAAGACCAGAACACCATACTTCCATAACTTTCATAAAAAAAAGCAGTGCAGAAGGTGTCTTCACAATTCAAAAATATGGAAAAACCTTAACTAATTTCTACTACCTACATATTAAAAAAAAATAAATCAACCAGATGCTTACACATTTTTACAAAGTAAGTAGCCATCAGAAGGTATAGTGATCCATTTTGTCCCTGTTTAAATCCTATTCAGAGATAGCTGCCTGCTAAAGCTATAATAGTTTTGTCAGGCTCAATTTGAAATCCGAGTGCAGTGGTTACTTTGAAAGCACTCCTTTGTTGAATCTTTTTCCATCAAAACTTCCCTTCCAGCTTCCTGCAGACAGAGAATAGCTTCTAAGATACTGATCCATCAATGTGGCTTTTTAATCCCCTATATTTTGTAATTTATTTTAGAAGATTCCTAGCGTTTACAACTATTTCACAATACCTTAATCGTAAAGTGAGGTCATGAAGATAAGACTGTGACAAACACCTCCATTTGCTTCCTGGTTTTGAATCTCCATCACTGTTTCTGTTAATTCACATTTAACTGATATTTTTAGATGTAAAGGTATTAACTATTACTGGAGAAAAGAGATTGTGGCTCAGAAGGTTATTAGAAGTCATTTTTCAGTATGGTCCTGTTACTAGCAGAGGTACAGGTAAGTTTAGCTTGAAGAGAAATCAGCAAGGTTAGGAATTCATGTGCTTTTCTAGCCAGTTTTCCATAATAGCAAGAGACATAAGCTTAATGAAATGAGGAGAGAAAACACAAGAAAAGGGGCAACTTTCATGTACCCGTAGTGCAGTGCTATGAAGGAACTGTATGAAGAGTCAGACTGAATAACTTCATGAATACCAGTATCTGCCCTACTGCCCATGCTTTTTTGCTACTGCAGCATTTGGGCTTAGAGCAGACATCTATTATTGTTTATAACTTTTTTATTATTTACAGACTAATAGGTGCAATTAATGTGGATTTCATATGGTATATTAACATGTATGTATGAGCCAGGTATATGGAGGCAAAAGGTAGGATATTCCAGAGGGAGTTATCTCAACATCTGGGTTGGAGCAATCCCAGGCACACCTGCAGGTTGAGTGGAGAAGAGATTCAGAGCAGCCCTGCAGAGAAGGACTTGGGGGTGTTGCTCAATGAAAAAATGAACATGAGCTGGCTTCAGTGTGCACTTGTAGCCTAGAAATACAACCACATCCTGGGCTGCATCAAAAGGAGCGTGACCAGCAAGTCAAAGGACATGATCCTGCCCCTCTGCTCTCATGAGACCTCTGTTGCAGTATTGTGTACAGTTCTGGTGTCCTCAATATAAAAAGGACACAGAACTATTGAAGCAAGTACAGAGGATGCCACAAGGATGATGAGGGTGCTGGAGCACCTCCCGTATGAAGACAGGATCAGAAAGTTGGGGCTGTTCAGCCTGGAGAAGAGAAGGTTGCATGGAGACCTCATAGCAGCCTTCCAGTATCTGAAGGG